>JAXIVJ010001667.1:65000-130421 GCA_036785665.1 Chirona hameri | reverse complement strand
ACATGTAGAAGTTAGCGAAGAGTGGCCCCAGAGGCGAACTTATTGCCACACTTTCTTTTTGCAAGTACAGTTTTCCATCTGGACCGCGAAATAGAGATTCGGTGGTGCAGGCACGTAACAGTTTCTCTAAGAGCGCTTTAGATAGCTTTAACGGAGGCAGTTTGTTGCTACGTTTATCGTACACTTCATCAAGAATGATCTTGATGTTATCCTCGACTGGAACGTTAGTGAAAAGGCTTTCCACGTCGATAGACGCTATGTCGCCCTGTGGCCCGCAAGATATCTACAAATTCTTATACTGATTCTATAGAGTGCTGTGCTGGTATGTACGGTTTTATGAGTGTGTTAAGTCGCTTTGCTAAGTTGTAAGTTGGAGTGTGAATCTGCGATATGATTGGACTTAATAGTTTGCCCGGCTTCTGTGTTGTTACATTGCCATATGCATAACCAGGAGAATACGCACCAGTTATTTTGACAAAATGTACACCGCCATTCACTGCATTAGGACTGACAATAACTCGATTCACATTTAGCCTTGAGTGCATCAGTAGGGTCTTTTTTGATAGGTTCAAACTTGCTTTCGTCTCCCAGTATGGCCTGCATTTCAGTATGTTAAGTCCAAGGTTTAGGAATTGGTGCTGCGCTTTGGTGAGATGCACAGAAGACAGATTGACGTAGCCGTGCAAAAGTATCCAAGAAACTTCCACGCATATATGGCGGCGATCTCAAACTTCGTGAGAGCAAGCAAGGCTACGTCAATCTTCTGTGCATCTCACCGAAGCGCAGCATCAATTCATAAACCTTGGACTTAACTGCCATACTCAATCGCCCACCAATTTGACTGAGAAGAAGGCGGAGTTAGAATTTCTCTACCAAGATGTTCTCAGACTTGAAAAAGATAAGAAAGTTGAAGTTAGTCCGAATTTGCGTAATGAGCTCATAGGTGAAGGTGCTAAACTATGGGGCAATTCGCAGAGAGCTAATTGACGAAAGAGCTAAGAGAGGCAGCAAAACAACTCAGAGAAGATGAAAGAATTGTCATCCGGAAGGCCGATAAGTCTTATGTTTTCGTCATCCTCGATCGCGATGAGTATTTACAGAAAATTCAGAACATACTGGGAGACGAAAGCAAGTTTGCACCTATCAAAGAAGACCCTACTAATGCACTCAAGGCTAAAGTGCATCGTGCTATTGTCAGTGATAATGCGGTGAATGGCGGTGTACATTGTCAAAATAACTGGTGAGTATTCTCCCGGTTATGCATATGGCAATGTAAAAACACAAGCCGGGCAAACCGTCAAGGCCAATCATATCGCAGATTCACACTCCAACTTACAACTTAGCAAAGCGACCTAACACGTACGGTGGCGCTCGGCGCGCCGCGGCACCACGGCGCGTTCTCTCACGGTGTAATGTGATACCCGCCCGCCCTGGTTCTGCCGCCCTCACATCATCACCCCATATGTATCTTCCATCAACACCTAACGGCTACCAGAATTCGGCGGGACGGGAGGGCGGGAGGGCACGGGTTTTGTTAGTCCTCGAGTAACCGATGTCATTTTACAGCTTCAAACCAACCCAAGAGACGTTTTATTAGTGGATCGCCGGCTTAAACGCGAACATTTTGAGCATCCATGTGACGACGGGGTCGTTGGAGCCGATTCAGTGGCTGTTAGTTGTATTCTACTGGTCCATATTGCACTGGGCTACAAGTGGAATGATTCAAAACTGTACCAGTCTCTATCGAGCAAGGTGCATTGTGTATTTGAGTATGGGTACGTAAGCCGGTTTTTCTGGGAAATACGCACTGTCTCATTTTTAACTCTCATTTTGAGCATCCATGTGACGACGGTGGTCGTTGGAGCCGATTCAGTGGCTGTTAGTTGTATTCTACTGGTCTATATTGCACTGGCTACAAGTGGCATGATTCAAAACTGTACCAGTCTCTATCGGGCAGGATGCATTGTGTATTTAAGTATAGGTACGTAAACCGGTTTTTCTGGGAAATACGCACTGTCTCATTAAAGAGCGCAAAAACGATTGGTGTGAGTGTGACATTGTTAGACTATGTTGATGCATTTCTGTTCAAACAGCTTGCTGATCGGTCATGATAACCTGTTGTCAGATTTTCTGTCTTAGTCTTTGTAACAAATTGTCATGCACCTGTTGGGGCATCAATTAACCACATTTTGCAATGTTTTTTTACTTCGGGTCACTTCAGGTCATGTCACCAGGTCGCATTAAGTGACCCCATCTCCCCCAAAAATAACATTCGTGCCCAGGCAACAGTGTTTTTCCCGAGCAGTTTTAAACTCACATAATTGAATTAGGGTTAAGTACCTACAAATCGCATATCTTGGATTTGTGTATATCTGTGACGTAAGGTCAGGTCGGCTCCGTGACCTCCCCATTATATGTCAATATGAAAATATGCAAATCTCTCCCATTCAGAGAATACGCATTACATCAGACCAATTATTTCAGGATCATGTTTGTATAGCTTATTCTTGATGACCCTATGCAACTGTTGCTCAGTGACCCCTACAAGGTCATCTTAGGTCAACTGAGGTCAAAACAAAACAAAGTGCTCCTTCACATTGGAAAAGAACGTTGAAGAATCGCCCGCCCGGTTCCCGATCCAATAAGGGCGTTTTACTGGTTTGTAGGTACATACATATACTCACCGTATCTAAGTGAGGTCCAAAATCCCTACTCCAGCTGGCAAAACAGCTAAACACACTGATAATATGTACCATATGCTCCATATGTACCGAAAATCTACTCACTAAAATCGTCATAACCAGATCAATGCAGACCCAGCTAAAACACGAAGAAAATATACGGGCTCCTACGGTTCCCATGGCCCAGCAGAAGCGAACATTTTTCCCGTCAGCAGGCAAGGCTACCGCCAGCGCGCACAGCCCGGCGCTGCCGGGCAAGCGGCTGAGATACAGATACAGATAGTGTATTAAACAATGGGTCCACAACATGCATGGCTTTTCACCTTTGCGAGTCAGTACACTAAAACATATAATGGATACACTATAATCACCCGAGTGCCAGCCGGCCAGAAACACGCTTCAAGCCATAAGCAAAGAGATAATGTTAAAATAGCGCATATCGCGTTGGGCAGCTCAGTCTACGTCTGACGCAGAATATACTCGCGCAGGCGCTGCCGGAATCCAGCGTGGTGGGTCGCAATTGGTAGTTGGTTGTAATCCTGCACAGCACCGTAACACAGCCTGCGTCGTCCGGCTTCAGTTCTAATACGCGGCAGTGTGATATCACCAGCTCGTCTGGTATTGTGGTCGTGTTTCTGGTTGGCAGCCAGTCCAAAGGTAGCCATTAAAGCATCTGGCTGGTCTGTCGTCACGTCATGTACAGCACACAATCGATGGTACCTAACGAGTTCTCTGGCATCGAACCACCTGAGGTCACGGAACGCATCCGTCACATGCTCACGTTTGCGCCTACCGCATACAACACGAGCACAAAAATTCAGAATCTTCTGCACTCGGTGAAGCTGGGTCTCGCCACACGTTCCATATACAGATATACAGTAGCGGACAATCGACACCGCAAGCGACTGCACGATGGGCTTCAGTGCGGATCGGGGTATGACATGTCGGGCGTGACTCAGTGCGATCAGGGCACCGTTACATCGCTGTGTAAGCCGATCTATGTGGGCCTGGTAGTTAAGATGGCGGTCCATTTCGAGTCCTAGGTTCCTCACCACTTTACTTTCAATGATGTCCGCGCCACAGAAACGGATCCTAACCTCGGGCATAGTGCGTAGCATAGCCGGAGTTCCTAGCACTAACATCTGGGTTTTGTCAGCGTTCAGCTTCATCCCATGTGTACTGAACCAACGGTACATCAATTCTAGCGTGTCCTCCATGGTACGGATCAACTGGTGAATGTCGTGTTTCTTGCCGGTTATAAGGATTTGCGTGTCGTCCGCAAACTGTACAGTGGTTACCGACTCAGGCGCATACAAGCTAAGATCATTGGCAAACAACATGAACAGCACGCAGCTGAGGCTGCCGCCCTGGTACACTCCAATGGTATTGGGCTTGGTCCGTGACAGGGTTGCGCTGCCGTCTCGCCGACGTATCTGCACCTGCTGCGTGTGGTCGGCGAGGTAGTTGGAGAACCAGAAAGTGTCTATACCGTACAGAGCTAGCTTTTTAAGGAGCAAATCATGCGGCACAACATCAAAGCATTTAGATAAATCACATAGTACAAGCACCGATATTTCACCACAGTCCATAGCTCTCAATACTCTATCGGTTATGACACTAAGAGCGGTCTCAGTGGAATGCCGCCGCGGCGGCGCCACTGACACTGTCGGGTTCCACTGTACACCACTCCACAGTGTTCAAGTGCTGTCACTCAACTAGCGTTTCGTCACGCCACCGGCTATGGTGAGACATCTACCGGGCGATATTTGAACCAATAGTTCCCGGAAGGTAGATGTCCTCGGTGTTCTATTTTTGGAGGCCGCAAGCTTTGGCTGCCACTACTTTGTATGTGGCTGGATACCACGATTTTGGCTGCTGCTAGCTTGGTTCATGACGATGTCCCCTACCCGGGCGAAATTTGGATGTCGCAAGCGTTGGATAGTGCTGTTTTGTATGGTACAAGCATTGAATGCTACAACTTTGAACGCTTCCATATACACCCGTCTTTCTCAACATGAAGAAGAGGGCAACATTGTGCTTGGAGCGAAAGGGGGGGGGGGGGGCACTTCGATCACGTGCTGTAACTGGTGTCAAGAGACACTGAGATGATAGTGGGTGGTTGCAAATAAAATAGCATTGATAAGGCTATCTTTTGTTTTTGTTTGGATGCCCAGGCATTGATAGTTCTCTCGTTATCACGAATTGAAAATAGGTACTTTTTTCTGGGACACCCTGTACTTCTTGCCCTGTCGCTAATCGGTCACAAAATGGCGACTTCCTTTCGAATATAACGTTTTTGAGAGTCATGGTTGAGGAAGAACAGTTAGCAGCCATGAATTTGAACAGCCATGAATTTGAGACGATTTGAAGTAAAATAAAAATGTATCAAAGTTGAGTCGACTCAAAACTCAACCCATCGAATCTCAGTCGAATCGGAATACAAAAAGTCAGAACTTGCTGACCACATAAGCCAGCGTCAAGCACAACCCCGACTCCGTATGTGCATGGCATCGGTGTTACCCATACGGCATACATGCGTAGTCAACTGAAGCTGTGTGGCTGTCCGTCGTGCCGCCTATGTTATGACTAAGTCGTTGGCGTTGACTATGTTGACTGAGACTATGGTATGACTGAGTCGTCTGCTGCAGGACTACGAGCCACAGGCAGCCCCTACTGCACGGCCCCAGCACGGATTCCCAGTCGAGTAAGTTGGTCGCATTGACCTATATAAGTATAGACGAGCTACTCCAGCTGTTGAGCCGCCCGGCAGCCGTTGCCGATTGAAGCGACACTAGCGCCGCAGCGGAGAAGGCATGAGTTAGCGCGGCAATGCTTTTGCTATGGCGGAGAGGCGATATTTGACGATAATTACCGTGAACGTTCAGGCTGATTATTTGTATTCCATGTTATTTATTATGAATGTATCTACGTCCTCAAACTTTTTCCAGTGCGCTACCTCACGCAGTTTTGTAGCTACAGTTCGGCAAATATCGCCCTTCCGCCATAGCAAAAGCATTGCGGCGCTAACTCAATCCCTTCTCCGCTGCGGCGCTAGTGTCGCTTAGCGGGACCGGCTTCCGGGCGTAGTAGTTCGTCTATAGTTCGTCTATATGTCAATGTTTGGTCGGGTCATTGGTTTAGGTAGAGTAAGTTGTTAGGACCACAGCTTTCCATAGAAAGTTGGTCGGATCACGGTTTTCCACGGAGTAAATTGGTCGTATCACAGTTTTCCTTGGAGTAAGTTGGTCCGATCACAGCTTTCCGTAGGCTAAGTTGGTCGGGTCCACAGAGCGTTCCTTCTTGCATCGTACTATGACTTGCCCGATGTGACAGGTAGACGTACCAGGTAGTAAAGTAACCTTGGACGTACCTACTTGGCTATTCCCCCGAGCGTTTCAATACTTCTCAACTTAGGAATGGTGTAGATCATAGTTCGTCATGGGCTGGGCTGGCCCTATGGGCCATGGCCTGGGACTGGGCTGGGCCTGGGCCGGGCCTCAACTTTAAGGAAATCACTGGGCTCTGGATGGGCCTGGGCCTGACAATTTTGAAGTATTGCGCGCGTCGCACAAGCTCAGGTCAGAGCTCAAACATATTTTAGCCAGCAGTTCACTTACACAGCAACACACTGTTGCTGTGGCTGTGGCTTTTTGTTTTGTGGTTAGCATAGTTGGTTCATTGTTTCACATTTATAGTATACAAGTAAATATGTTAGGATAATTATTGCAAATTTTGTGAAAATAATTATATGCTTAATCTGAACGGGTCGGACTGGGCCTGGGCCTCAATATTATGAATTTGACTGGGCCTGGTCCGGGCCTGGGCTTGGTGTTCATGGGCCTGTGCCGGGCTGGGCTGGGGGTTGGTGGACCCGTGGCGAACACTGGTGTAGATCAGTGTTCGTCACAGGCCCACCAACCCCCAGCCCGACCCGGCCCAGGCCCATGAACACCAAGCCCAGGCCCGGACCAGGCCCCGTCAAATTTATCATATTGAGGACCAGGCCCAGTCCGGCCCGTTTAGATTAAGCATATAAATATTTTCACAAAATTTGCAATCACTATCTTAGCATATTTACTTGTATACTATAAATGTGAAACAATGAACCAACTATGCTAACAAAAAACAAGCAATAAGCCACAGCCACAGCAACAGTGTGTTGCTGTGGAAGTGAACTGCTGGTTGAAATATTGTTCAGCTCTGACCTGAGCTTCAACATTCTCAGCCCAGGCCCGTCCAGAGCCCAGTGATTTCCTTAAAATTGAGGCCCAGCCCAGGCCCAGCCCAGGCCCGGCCCATGGCCCATAGGGTCGGCCCAGCCCGTGACGAACTCTGGTGTAGATGCAACGGCACTGTTGGTTTCACGTGGCTCCAGATGAGCTGGACGATACTTGGATGTCTCCAGTCCGAAAAACAACAGACTGAAATCATTGTTGTCTTTGTACACTTGGGTAAACTTGCTGCAAAACCGTAAATGTGAAATGTAATCACTAGCGTCGTGGCGTTCAGCCTTTGGGTTTTGCGACTGAAGCGACACTTGCCCATTGTACTCCCTCGCCGCAATCGTGCTTCAACAATGCCCTAACGATATTTATGTATCTGCCGTCAGCAAATTCGGCCGGATCGTGTGCGGCGGCCGGCGGCTAAACAGAAGGAAGAAGAAGGCGTGTAAGAAGGCTAGCAAAAAGCAGCGAAGGCTTGGCATCGGAGGAAAAGGAACACCCGGCGGTGGCCGTGTCACCCCTACTACTGTCTCCCCGGTCACCATCTGTCGTGAGTTACGTGGCCTGTAGAGGGGGGGGGGGCTAGGGAGGGGAGCGGGGCACCACTGTGCCAGTTACCAACTGCCTTAACCCTATTTCCTGCGGGCGGCCAGAATTACGTTAACCTACGGGGGAGGATTCTGTCCCCCCCCCCCCCCCCACAGAGATCTCGAGAACTGCTCGGTCGATTTCGATGGGGAAAACGCCATTCGATTCGTCATGACAAGATCTCTCTTTTTGACTCCCGAAATTTTTGTTTTGTTCAAAAAGGGGGCCAGGGGGCAAAAATTCCGAGAATTTTGGGTGCTTTTTGAAAGGTCATTGCGGCCACGTGGCTCGACCGATTTTCATGCTCCAAACGTTTGTGAGCTTCAACTGTGCTGGTATTTAATATATCAAAAGGCAAAAAACAAAATAAAAATCATAGGCGTATTCAGGGAATGTAAAGTAGGGGGATTTTCTGGAAAGAATATGTGCTGTTCGTGATTGTTTGGGACGACATGAACGTCACATGTGGGCATTATATGTTTTAATTGGTTAAATTTGATATATTGCGCATAGGCGGATCCAGGAAAAACATGGGGGACACCATGCGCGTAACGCTTTTATCATCTTACTAATTAAGTTGGACCTAATTTGGGGGTGGGTATCGCCTCCCATTTTTGTATCCTGAGTGCGCCTCTGTCCCACAAATATGTACAATCCTAGTATCTATGATGCATATTGCATTGTTATTGTTTCTGACGCACTGCAAATCACGAAGGAAGTATGCAACGCAAAACCGCATTCGTAACACCCTCCCCAAAACAGGAACCTGGAACCACCTCTGCTGGACCGGTTTTTTCACAATTTTGACACAACACGCGCCATTCAATTTTAGGAAAATTCACAAAGTTTCAGGACGCTAGGCCTAACGGTTTAGAAGCGGCAAGTAAAAAAAAAACATCGGGAGAGGCAGAATCTGCCCCCCCCCCCCCCGCAAGGAATATGTAGGGTTAAAGGAAACCAGTCACTTTGCCAAATACCTGCAGATATGATAATAAGTGTATTCGTACCTGCAAATGTTGAATATGGCATTGGTTTGGCTAAATTAGCCAGATATAATCCGCAAAAGCAATTTTTCGAAGGCAATATATTTCGAAAACATAGACTCGCATGTTTAGCATAGATTACGAAAGTGGCGCAAAGTTCGAAAGTGGTGCATGTTGTTTTTACATTGTGTGCGTTGACAGAAGAAAGAAAAAGCTTGGAACTTATGTTAAAATATTTATTCATAAAATTAGTAACTACAAATCCAATGATTATATCATCATTGCTTACACAACTAGCATAATATCGTCCGTGGCGAAGGGTTCGTCGCTGGTCCAGTAACGCTGCTGTTAACACATGCTTCCAAATGAATGTTCGTGAAGTTAGACAACAGCCAACAAAGCAGAAATTTGCAACGGCCAACTTTTCGCCCAAAACATGCATGTAGGTCAAGTCGCATACGAGGATTACGAATATGATGTTATTTTGAATGTGAAGGTGAAAGGTCAAGGTGAAATGAGTAAAGTAGTTTGTGTACCTTTTTACGGAAATATGGTGCACCGCACGGCCTCTCAAAGGGCACCAATCGAAAGAGTGCATCAACATACAAGTGGGACTTCCAACCGAAATTTCGATCAAGATCACCCAAGGTCACCCATCAAGGTCAAACTATCAAAATCCTTCAAAATCGACCTTGTGTACTTTTTTACGGACAACCGGTACTATGCACAGTTTTTTAAGGGCACCAATCGAAAGAGCGCATCAATATGCAGGTGGGACTTCCGCATAAATTTCGATCAAGGTGACTACAGGTCACCCATCAAGGTCAAACTTTCAAAATCCCTCAAAATCGAACTTAGGTACCTTTGTACGGACAAACGGTGCTATTTAGGGTTTTTAAAGGGCACCAATCGAAAGAGCGCATCAAAATGCAGGTGGGCCTTCCGCCGAAATCTCGATCAAGTTCACCCATCAAGGGCAAACCATCCAAATCCCTCAAAATCGACCTTATGCACCTTTTTACGGACACACAGTGTTATGCACGTCTTTTTAACCCGCCAGTCACTGGAGTATTTTCTGTAACACGACTCACTACACTGGGGGGGGGGGGACTTTTTTAGCCCCCCCCCCCCCCCTGGTATCTTCAGAACTAAGGACCGCAGTGGGACGCGCAAGGCAGCATTCGAAAGCGCTCAATGAGGTAAACCTAACGCGCACTTAAGAAATTCAAATTAAGGTCACATGCCAGGTCACGGTCAAGTCAAACGTCAACATCCCTGTAGCTCAGTGGGAGAGCACTGGACTTCTGACCTATCCCGGTAGTGGTAGCCCGGGTTCGAGTCGCTTCGGCGCTTGCTATTTGCTCCTGACTGGAGTGGCCTGCGGCCGGTGGCAGCGGTCGCACTCAAGGTCAGATGACGTCAGTGAGCGGGGCGGACCGTGTCCAGGTGTGTCGGGCACGTAAAACTTTCGTCTCTAAATTCTGCCGGCCAACAGGAATTGCGCGATCGGGTGGTGAGGTCAGGACCTGCGCAACAAGCTCTGCTTAGCGTGGGTCCTGACCTCGGAAATCCATCCATACAAAAACATTCGGACTAAATTTATCAAATAAAAACAAAACAAAAAAACATCGAGGTATTTAAGTTTATAGACCATACTTGCCATCCATAGCCTTCGATTGTGCCCATGATCACCCAAAGTGCTGTCAAAGTTATGATACACATCTCACATGAGCTAAATTGAGATTGTTGGAAAATATCAAGGTCAGGTCAGGTCACAAAAGGTCACTATACACAATATATCTACGAAAGTCATGCAGCAGATTTTGTATGGATGCTTTTACGCGTATAATTCGATAGTGATATTAATTGTACCACCTGACTTCATTTACGTAAAGTAAGTGTCAAGTTCATGTCAAGTTCAGGTCAAGTTCAGATCGCTAAAGGTCAAAATTAGAAATTGATAAATCTAAATGAAAAAGCATGTTTATATATCAGTTTTGTCTCAGAAATACAGTGCTGGCATTTATTTGTCTGTATCTGGTCAATAAAGGCAAAAAACACAATTTCAAAATATGACGTCATGATTTACCCATACTTTATATGCCATAAGTCAGTCAAAAAATATATCATTTTGAAATTTGGTATGGTAGTTGCCCATATGTGGCTATCTGACATATATTCCGTTTTTTTATTTCTTTGAAAAAATTTGATTGTGTGGGCATTTAAAAAAAATGTTTGTGTGAAATTTTGTGGGTCAAAAACCAAAGATTTCAAACTTTCGAGAAAAAAAACTGGTTTGTAGCCCCTACAATTTCCTACCTTTTAGAGTTTTTTATTGCATTTTTCTTCAAATGTGGCATTTGTACGGCCTGGCAAAGTTTAGCTGATTTTTGTGTCAAAATCGTGTGTAGTGACGTCACTAAATTCACTATATCTCGACAATTTTCTGACGAAATTGCTTCATTTTTGCTCCAAGGGTTTAAAATGATGCCCGGAAATGTACTGGAAGTTTGGCGTCGATACCTGCATTAGTTGTTGAGATATTCCCAATATTACTCAGAGGGGGGTAATATTGGGACCCCCCCCCCCCCCAGTAACTCGCGGGTTAAAGGGTACCAATAGAAAGAGCGCATCAAAATGCAGGTGGGACTTCCGCCGAAATTTCGATCAAGGTTACCCAAGGTCACCCATCAAGGTCAAACTATCCAAATCCGTTTGTCCGTAAAAAGATACCTTAGGTCGATTTGAAAGATCGACCTAAGGTATCTTTATCTACATTAGTTTGACCTTGATGGGTGACCATGAGCGACCTTGATCGAAATTTCGGCGGAAGGCCCACCTGCATTTTGATGCGCTCTTTCGATTGGTGCCATTTACAAAACCGTCATAGCACCGTTTGTCCGTAAAAGGGTACCTTAGGTCGTTTTTGAGGGATTTTGATAGTTTGACCTTGATGGGTGACCTTGGGTGACCTTGATCAAAATTTCGGTGGAAGCCCCATCTGCATTTTGATGCACTCTTTCGATCGATGTCCATTAAAAAAACGTGCATACCACCGTTTGTCCGTAAAGAGGCACCTAAGTTCGATTTTATTCGTTTGACCTTGATGGATGACCTTGGGTGACCTTGATCGAAATTTCGGTGGAAGTTCCACCTTCATTTTGATCCGCTCTTTCGATTGGTGCCCTTTGCGAGGTCGTGCGGTGCATCATATTGCCGTTAAAAGATTCACAAACTACTTTACTCATTTGACCTTGACCTTTGACCTTGACATTAAAAATAACATCAGATTAGTAATCCCCGTATGCGACATTTGGGCGAACAATTTGACCGCTGCAAATTTATGTTTTGTTGGCTGTTGGCTAACTTCACGGACATTCCATATGCAGCTTTTCAACACAGCGCTGAATGCCAGGACAAAACATCAAATATATTTGCCAGGAGTGTCTTTACAACCAAACAGAGTATGCACTATGCAATGCAGTAAGCGATTTTTCGACATGGCCTTCAAAACTGTTCTCATTTAAAAGTCTCATTATTGAAGTGACTGGTTTCCTTTAGGTTAGTCTGACACAGACTGCCACTAACCTACTGGCAGTGGCGGATCCAGGGGAGGGGCCATGGTGGCCACTGGCTTCTCCCCTGAGGCTCGAAGGGACCTATTGCTGAATGTTGATAAAGGGCCCATTTTTGTGTTGAGAGACCCATTCCGATCCTTAGAGACCATGTCAAGGATTTAGAGTGGCCATTCCAGCATTTAAATGGACTATTCTTATCTTCAGGTGACCAATGTCACCTTCGAGGGGGGGGGCATTTTGAAGACCTTTTCAGCATTTTGAAAACCTTTTTGAATAGGAAAGATCAGCTCCGATATACCGATATCAAAACACGAGAGTGGCGTTAAAGCTCTAACAATGTTTGCATTTCTTAATTCTTAGTCAGTCTATAGACATTTCCCTCAATACTGGCTGGCTTATACGGTTATTTGAATCTGCGAACTAGAAGACTGCTTTGGACATGTGACGCCTTTTTATCTAACGACAGTCTCCAATTCCACCGACAGCTTCAGTACCGGACCAACAGGCGATGTCGTTTGCTCAGGAAAGCTGCTGCGGTCTGCAGCTGCGGGGGAACCTCTACGGCTTTAACAACTGCTGCCAGAGGCTCGGATTTTGTCCCGTCTGCGAAGTCGGTGAGAGGGTGACGTCACTACGGATGTCAGTGTGACGTCAGCGTGACGTCAGTGTGACGTCAGTGTGACGTCAGTGTGACGTCAGTGTGACGTCAGTGTGACTCACTAGTGACTTTGTCGTGACGTCAGCCTCTGTAAGTTTAAGAATCATGCTGTATTGTTCCGATATGAGCAGGATTATACGTGTTTTATGGTGTATGACTTAGGAGGATAATTATGCAAGCATGTGTGCAAATCCGAAATCATTTCTGCGTCCTTGCATACAATCCTAGGATCTGGGTCCGAGGACCACCGAGATCCTGGATCCGTTAAAAAATGCCGAAAGATATATTGGTGGATCAGGTCTTGAGTATTTTTTGTCCAAGGATCCACCGGGTTGAGAATGCGTTTCCTAAAGTTTGTTGAGTGAACCGCAGCCTACCTAAATGTTACGTCATGCCCCGTGACGTTGTTACAGTACGTCAGGAGATCTGTTGATCGTTAGATGTGAATATGTTTTGCATTGTGATGTTGTTTTGTTACGTCAGTGTTTGTTGTCCGGCAGACTCGGAGAAGTTGGCACAGGACGAGTGCTGCCCTCTATTTCACGACGATAACCAGCTGGAATACCGACGCTGCTGCTCCAAATATGGCACGTGCCCGACATGTGGACCCGCTCCGACACCGGAACCGCATGGTAGGTCACCCCCCGACACCGGAACCGCACGGAAGCCCCCCCCCCCCCCCCCCCTCCTCCGACACCGAAACCGCAAGGAAGCTCCCCCCCCTCCCTCCGACACCGGAGCCAGAATGTGGGTCACCCCTCCGACACCGGAACCGCAAAGAAGCTTCCCCCTCCCAACAAACTTACACTCTTCTCTTCTCCTACACTCACTGTAATTATACTCTCCTTAACTGTTTACATCCCTACACTTAAACACTCTTACAACCCTGCATCCCTACACTTAAACGCTCTTACAACCCTGCATCCCTACACTTAAACGCTCTTACAACCCTGCATCCCTACACTTATACGCTCTTACAACCCTACATCTCTATACTTATACGTTCGTACAACCCTACATCCCTACACTTATACGCTCTTACAACATTACATCCCTACACTTATACGCTCTTACAACCCTACATTCCTATACTTATACGCTCTTACAACCCTACATTCCTATACTTATACGCTCTTACAACCCTACATCCCTATACTTATACGCTCTTACAACCCTACATCTCTATACTTATACGCTCTTACAACCCTACATTCCTATACTTATACGCTCTTACAACCCTACATCCCTACACTTATACGCTCTTACAACCCTACATCCCTATACTTATACGCTCTTACAACCCTACATCCCTATTCCTATACGCTCTTACAACCATACATCCCTATACTTATACGCTCTTACAACACTACATCCCTACACTTATACGCTCTTACAACCCTACATCCCTATACTTATACGCTCTTACAACCCTGCATCCCTATACTTATACGCGCTTACAACCCTACATCCCTACACTTAAACGCTCGTACAACCCTACATCCCTATTCTTATACGCTCTTACAACCCTACATCCCTATACTAATACGCTCTTACAACCCTACATCCCTATACTTATACGCTCTTACAACCCTGCATCCCTATACTTATACGCGCTTACAACCCTACATCCCTACACTTAAACGCTCGTACAACCCTACATCCCTATTCTTATACGCTCTTACAACCCTACATCCCTATACTTATACGCTCTTACAACCCTACATCCCTATACTTATACGCTCTTACAACCCTACATTCCTATACTTATACGCTCTTACAACCCTACATCCCTATACTTATACGCTCTTACAACCCTACATCCCTATACTTATACGCTCTTACAACCCTACATCCCTATACTTATACGCGCTTACAACCCTACATCCCTATACTTATACGCTCTTACAACCCTACATCCCTATACTTATACGCTCTTACAACCCTACATCCCTATACGTATACGCTCTTACAACCCTACATCCATATACTTATACGCTCTTACAACCCTACATTCATATACTTATACGCTCTTACAACCCTACATCCCTACACCTATACGCTCTTACAACCCTACATCCCTATACTTATACGCTCTTACAACCCTACATCCCTATACTTATACGCTCTTACAACCCTACATCCCTATACTTATACGCTCTTACAACCCTACATCCCTACACCTATACGCTCTTACAACCCTACATCTCTATACTTATACGCTCTTACAACCCTACATCCCTATACTTATACGCTCTTACAAACCTACATCCCTACACTTATACGCTCTTACAACCCTACATTCCTATACTTATACGCTCTTACAACCCTACATCCCTATACTTATACGCTCTTACAACTCTACATCCCTATACTTATACGCTCTTACAACCCTACATCCCTATACTTATAAGCTCTTACAATCCTACATCCCTATACTTATACGCTCTTACAACCCTACATCCCTATTCTTATACGCTCTTACAACCCTACATCCCTATACTTATACGCTCTTACAACCCTACATCCCTATACTTATACGCGCTTACAACCCTACATCCCTATACTTATACGCTCTTACAACCCTACATCCCTATACTTATACGCTCTTACAACACTACATCCCTACACTTATACGCTCTTACAACCCTACATCCCTATACTTATACGCTCTTACAACCCTACATCCCTATACTTATACGCTCTTACAACCCTACATCCCTATACGTATACGCTCTTACAACCCTACATCCCTATACTTGTACGCTCTTACAACCCTACATCCCTATACTTATACGCTCTTACAACCCTACATCCCTATACTTATACGCTCTTACAACCCTACATCCCTATACTTATACGCGCTTACAACCCTACATCCCTATACTTATACGCTCTTACAACCCTACATCCCTATACTTATACGCTCTTACAACACTACATTCCTACACTTATACGCTCTTATAACCCTGCATCCCTATACTTATACGCTCTTACAACCCTACATCCCTATACTTATACGCTCTTACAACCCTACATCCCTATTCTAATACGCTCTTACAACCCTACATACCTATACTTATACGCTCTTACAACCCTACATCCCTATACTTATACGCGCTTACAACCCTACATCCCTACACTTATACGCTCTTACAACCCTACATCCCTATACTTATACGCTCTTACAACCATACATCCCTATACTTATACGCTCTTACAACCCTACATCCCTATACTTATACGCTCTTACAACCCTACATCCCTATACTTATACGCTCTTACAACCCTGCATCCCTATACTCTCCTACACTCCAACACTTACTGCAATGTTGCGATACTACACTTATTGCAATCTTACAGTAAGGCTTACCAGGACTGCGGAGGAGTCGGAGCCGAAGTCGGAGTCGGTCGGAGTCGGCAGTTTTGGCCGGAGTCGGAGTCGGAGTCGCTAAAATCTTACCCTCTCCGACTCCGGCCCGGAGTCGGATTCGACTTGTTGGCAATTGGCGACTACTTTGGTCGGTAGAATAGTCGTCGGCCTAGGGACATTAACTTTACACCCCTTTCGAGAAAATGATTTCGAAGGAAAATGAAACCTATAGATTACTCATCTAGTCTCTAGTACTTATCGGTAGATGTCCGCCTGATGAAGAAAGGGCAATAATTTTAACGTCATCTAATGATGATTGGGGTTTGGACGCACCGACTCTTATGGTCACACGGCGCCTGCATTTTAACGTCATGGTGCTCGTTTCGTCAAGGAGATTCGAATTATTCCATGGTGACCAGGTTACCCAAGTCAAATTCCAAATTTGACCTCAAGTCAAGGTAATTCAAGGTCATGTGGTGAACCATGTATGTCGTGCTGCGCGAAGTCGGACGCGTCTCGACGAGACATACACAGCGGTGCCGATATCACGTTCTATCTTCATTTTATGCTTTCAAGAGTTATTTGCAAAAAAGTGCTGGTCACCTCAGATGACCTCACTCGATCGTGTAGGGGTCACTGAACAATAATTGCACTTGGGCCATCAAGAATGAGCTATAATACCACAATTGTAAACTAATTATTCTGATATAATGCGTATCCTCTTATACGAGAACATTTGTATATTTTCTCGTTGACTTATAATGGGAAGGTCACGACTCACGAAACTGACCTGACCTTAGGTCACCAATATAACACAAATCCGAAATAGCAGGGTCGTAGGTATCTATGGCTTGATTACGTCCTGTGAGTTTTGAAGTGTGAGCCAAACACTGTAGCTAGTGGCTGTGGCACGACCACAAAGGACCTAGCTCGCTTGTGCATTCAACTATGTTTAAAACAAATTTGAGCTTGTAAAAGCTGTTTAGATTTCCTTAAAAATCATAGAAGATGCCAATTTTCTGTTGATTTCAGTCGTTTAGGGGCATGGCACGATGCCTCCTCCCCCTTACATCAGCCCTTGAGCACCCGCAATGCTTTTTGGAAATCCCCACCCCTGACTTGGTTGCCGGAGGCGAGGCGGCGGAGAGCGGCGCACTGATTGGCCAGCTGAAGACAACAGCGTAGTATCCGGGAGCAGCAGCGGCTCCAGCGAAGACGAGCTGGGACCAAGGGCGCCGCAGGGCTGGGAAGCCCTAGCTGTGTGTCACCGTTGGCATTCTGAAGCCCGAAGTTTGTCATCAGTTTTTCCTACAATTTTGTCAACTTTTCAAACACAAAACATTTGATACTGATGGACATAGGTTTCGTTGTTTGTTGATTGGGGTTTTAGGGCGCAACGACTACTGGAGTCAATTTGTGGTAATAAGGTATTAAAATGTTGCCTTGGTACACTATGTTGCTACTGTTGCAATGCTGCCGTCTGTCACATAGTACTATGACATAGACATAGACATAGACATATATTAAGGTCATCCACGATAAGCTCATGGCTATTATGGCCCCTCGTCAGTGGCTAAAACGGCGGACTTGGGAAGTGAAAAAACGCAAACACGCACACACACACACACACACACATAGACATACACAGTACACACACCACAGTGGCCGACCGATCAGGTAACTCCTCCGCCGCCGCGCAGATGACGCTTTAAGCGTCCCGCAAACAGGTGCACCGGGAGTCGCGTCAGGTCAGGCGGGAGCAAGTTGAAGTCGCGTCATCATAACGTGCTGCCATTTTGGGCACTAGCATGCAAATATGTTCCTTAGTCATAGGTTGTCAACAATAACACAGGCGTTGAAGCACAAAATGAATATAGAAGAAGAAAAAATCAGATGGCCCCTCAGAATCACTCTGCACCCCCCCCCCCCTCTTTTTTTCCTCTAAAATCGGTGTGATTTGACCTGCCCCACTTCTGCACGTGCCACGCGCTGTGGTACCACCCCTATCAGAACGCATCATGCCAACAACACAATTGATTTGATGGACCTATCCAATGCTGAAAACACGATCTCAATCGGAGCTGTGGTTGCACAATTATTAGCTTCCAAAAAGCGTATGTACGGACGTGTCGGGCCGGGCCGGGTCAAATGTAAATTTGTCTAGTAAGTTGACGAGAAACCTCCTGGTTGTGCAAACCAACAGCAGGGTCTCGCCATGTTATTTGAACTCGGTGAACCTCGCTGTGGGGAATAGTTCTGGCAATAAAATAAGAGAAGATAACTGGCATTGGTTACCAGAAATGTGCTGGATAGGCTACCGGCTGGGAAAACCAACAGGTGGATCTCGGCATGTGTTAACCAAGCAAACTAAAATAGGTTATAAAAAAATACAAGCAAACTAAAATAGGTATCGCCGCAGTAGCCCCAACTCGATGGAGGCCCCTACAGCCAGTGAGGCCCCCTGAGGGAGGAGCCCCCCCCCCCCCCCCCCCCTGCGACTTTTCCCCCCTCCCCCAGGTAAAATTTGGTGGCGCCGCCCCTGGCTGGGGCTGAAGCCCAGCTACTGCGAGCTGGGCCGGCGGCGGCTGGCTGCGCTCGCCGCTCGGTGCCCGTTTCGCGGGTTACGCCGCCTGCAGGCGAGCGCGACTGGGCTGGACGCGCGGCCGGCACGCTGCGCCCGTGCTCGGGCGGCGTAGCATTGTTCTCCATACTGTTAAGAATAAAGACAAACGGGGAAAAAATAGATGACATATATTGCTTTAGAGCATGCGGTTGGAGAACGGATAGAGGACGGAATCAGAGTCAGAGTCAGAGTCAGAGTCAGAGTCAGAGTCAGAGTCAGAGTCAGAGTCAGAGTCAGAGTCAGAGTCAGAGTCAGAGTCAGTCAGAGTCAGAGTCAGAGTCAGAGTCAGAGCCAGAGTCAGAGTCAGAGTCAGAGTCAGAGTCAGAGTCAGAGTCAGAGTCAGAGTCGGAATCGGAGTCGTAGTCGGAGTCGGAGTCGGAGTCGGAGTCGGAGTCGGGGCCGGAGTCGGAGTCGATATTTTCCGACCGGAATCTGAGTCGGAGTTGGTAAAATTATGTCGACTCCGCAGCCCTGGTGCTTACTACACACATTGCACTCCTACACTTCTGCCGACTGATACCTATCCCAATCCAGCTCGTTCGACGATCGCCTACCATTACATTGACAAACATAATCTGATGTGTGTTCGTATGTGGGTTGTGGGTTTGACTTATGACCTCCTTCCCCACAGGGCCGGTTGGCTGTTTGTACAAGGCAAAGCTGTACGCCGTCGGACAAGTGATAGACAAACTGGCTCAAAAGTGCATGTTTATTCGCTGCAAGGACAATGGGCAAGGACCGGAAACCGTGCTCGAATTCCTGGACAAGGTTGGCTGTAAGTTGTCGACTCAACTTATTGATATTGTGCTGCTGAAGCTCACTTGATCACTGTGATATCACTGTGATATCACTGTGATATCACTGTCATATCACTGTGATAATACCATACTGATTATTGATAATACTCATCTCATTCATAACTAGGGCGATGCAAATGGCAATGGGTTTGCGTTGGGGCTGGTTTCAATGTGTTTTTTTTTTGACGATGTATTCGGCGGTCTGTTTTCACGTAAGTTGCACGGCCTTACCCCGTTATCAGTCTACGAAGGTGGTACATTATCTAGAACAAATATTTTGATAGGAAATACTGTAAATATATTTACGACATCGGCACTAAGCATAAGATAAGGAAGTCTTGAGTTTATCCTGTCTGTCACTGAAGTCACAGGTGTCACTGATGTCACCGTTGCTGTCACTGATGTGTCTATGTGTCACTAATGCCACCTATGCTACGGATGCAACTGATGTCACTGGGGTCATAACCAGGTGCGTAGCTTCTCAAAATCAGTTGAGGGGCTGAACTCAGGTCTAGTCTAGCAAACCAAACAAGTTTATTCTCATCTGATTTCCCCGTCATGAAAAGCGATTGTATTCGATATACAACAACAAAATGATTTGTCTTGGTAAATATCTGAGCTCGGCGGTCTGCGTGGGCGGAACCCACTCAACTGAATAGGATCCTACCACTGGTCACTGGTGTCACTGATGCCACCGATATCACTGATGTGTCACTGATGTATCACTGATGTGTCACTCATGTGTCACTGATGTATCACTGATGTGTCACTCATGTGTCACTGATGTCACTAATGTCACTAATGTCACTGATGTGTCACTGATGTCCTCTCTCCAGGCTGTGAGAAGACGGGCGAGAAGGACCTGTTCCCTCCGGATGCGATATGGCCACAGGACGAGTGTACCAAGCTGGTCTGCGAGGATAGCAAATGGGTTCCCAGAGACGCCCATATGGCAGGTCAGTACCCTCTGATGTCATATGACAGGTCAGGTCCGATATGGCAGGTCAGTGCCCTCTGACGTCATATGGCAGGTCAGGTCCGATATGGCAGGTCAGTACCCTCTGATGTCATATGACAGGTCAGGTCCGATATGGCAGGTCAGTACCCTCTGACGTCATATGACAGGTCAGGTCCGATATGGCAGGTCAGTGCCCTCTGACGTCATATGGCAGGTCAGGTCCGATATGTCAGGTCAGTGCCCTCTGACGTCATATGGCAGGTCAGGTCCGATATGTCAGGTCAGTGCCCTCTGACGTCATATGGCAGGTCAGGTCCGATATGGCAGGTCAGTGCCCTCTGACGTCATATGGCAGGTCAGGTCCGATATGTCAGGTCAGTGCCCTCTGACGTCGTATGGCAGGTCAGGTCCGATATGGCAGGTCAGTGCCCTCTGACGTCATATGGCAGGTCAGGTCCGATATGGCAGGTCAGTGCCCTCTGACGTCATATGACAGGTCAGGTCCGATATGGCAGGTCAGTACCCTCTGACGTCATATGACAGGTCAGGTCCGATATGGCAGGTCAGTACCCTCTGACGGCATATGACAGGTCAGGTCCGATATGGCAGGTCAGTGCCCTCTGACGTCATATGGCAGGTCAGGTCCGATATGGCAGGTCAGTGCCCTCTGACGTCATATGGCAGGTCAGGTCCGATATGTCAGGTCAGTACCCTCTGATGTCGTATGACAGGTCAGGTCCGATATGGCAGGTCAGTGCCCTCTGACGTCATATGGCAGGTCAGGTCCGATATGTCAGGTCAGTACCCTCTGACGTCATATGGCAGGTCAGGTCCGATATGTCAGGTCAGTACCCTCTGACGTCATATGGCAGGTCAGGTCCGATATGTCAGGTCAGTGCCCTCTGATGTCGTATGACAGGTCAGGTCCGATATGGCAGGTCAGTGCCCTCTGGCGTCATATGACAGGTCAGGTCCGATATGTCAGGTCAGTACCCTCTGACGGCATATGGCAGGTCAGGTCCGATATGGCAGGTCAGTGCCCTCTGACGTCGTATGGCAGGTCAGGTCCGATATGGCAGGGCAGTACCCTCTGACGGTATATGACAGGTCAGGTCCGATATGGCAGGTCAGTGCCCTCTGACGTCATATGGCAGGTCAGGTCCGATATGGCAGGGCAGTGCCCTCTGACGTCATATGACAGGTCAGGTCCGATATGTCAGGTCAGTGCCCTCTGACGGCATATGACAGGTCAGGTCCGATATGGCAGGTCAGTGCCCTCTGACGTCATATGGCAGGTCAGGTCCGATATGGCAGGGCAGTGCCCTCTGACGTCATATGACAGGTCAGGTCCGATATGTCAGGTCAGTGCCCTCTGACGGCATATGACAGGTCAGGTCCGATATGGCAGGTCAGTGCCCTCTGACGTCATATGGGTCAGGTCCGATATGGCAGGTCAGTACCCTCTGGCGTCATATGACAGGTCAGGTCCGATATGGCAGGTCAGTGCCCTCTGACGTCATATGGCAGGTCAGGTCCGATATGTCAGGTCAGTGCCCTCTGATGGCATATGACAGGTCAGGTCCGATATGGCAGGTCAGTGCCCTCTGACGTCATATGGCAGGTCAGGTCCGATATGGCAGGTCAGTACCCTCTGACGTCATATGGCAGGTCAGGTCCGATATGGCAGGTCAGTGCCCTCTGACGTCATATGACAGGTCAGGTCCGATATGTCAGGTCAGTGCCCTCTGACGTCATATGACAGGTCAGGTCCCATATGTCAGGTCAGTGCCCTCTGACGTCATATGACAGGTCAGGTCCGATATGTCAGGTCAGTGCCCTCTGACGGCATATGACAGGTCAGGTCCGATATGGCAGGTCAGTGCCCTCTGACGTCATATGGCAGGTCAGGTCCGATATGTCAGGTCAGTGCCCTCTGATGGCATATGACAGGTCAGGTCCGATATGGCAGGTCAGTGCCCTCTGACGTCATATGGCAGGTCAGGTCCGATATGGCAGGTCAGTACCCTCTGACGTCATATGGCAGGTCAGGTCCGATATGTCAGGTCAGTGCCCTCTGACGGCATATGACAGGTCAGGTCCGATATGTCAGGTCAGTGCCCTCTGACGGCATATGACAGGTCAGGTCCGATATGGCAGGTCAGTGCCCTCTGACGTCATATGACAGGTCATGTCCGATATGTCAGGTCAGTGCCCTCTGACGTCATATGGCAGGTCAGGTCCGATATGTCAGGTCAGTGCCCTCTGACGTCATATGACAGGTCAGATCCGATATGGCAGGTCAGTACCCTCTGACGTAATATGGCAGGTCAGGTCCGATATGGCAGGTCAGTACCCTCTGACGTCATATGGCAGGTCAGGTCCGATATGGCAGGTCAGTGCCCTCTGACGTCATATGGGTCAGGTCCGATATGGCAGGTCAGTGCCCTCTGACGTCATATGGCAGGTCAGGTCCGATATGTCAGGTCAGTGCCCTCTGACGTCATATGGCAGGTCAGGTCCGATATGGCAGGTCAGTACCCTCTGATGTCGTATGGCAGGTCAGGTCCGATATGGCAGGGCAGTACCTAGTGGGTAGCAACTCAGGAGCAGCGGAAAGCTTTATTCCGAGTATGAAATGGATCAATCTATTAAGGTCTGATCCAATCCACATCCATCACATTTTAATCCAGATCCAATCCAGGTCCATGAGGTTCCTACAAGGCTGAATTGATCAAATACAGTCCATTCCGGACTACCAAAAATTGTGAATAGTTTGTCTAAATAGAAGTTGTTTCAATGAATTATCAGGTTAGAAATATAGTCTTCCCAAAATAATCAAATATCATTACAAATTATCTAACATCAGGCTTTTTGATCGAATGTTTTATATTTGTCATTTAAACAAATCCAGTCAGATCCAAATGCATTGGAAGCGACACTTTCCTATCCAATGCGACCCAAACCCACACGGTCCGCCCACCCTCTGACGTCACCTGACCTTGAGTGCGACCGCTGCCACCGGCCACAGGCCATCCTAGTCAGGAGCAAAAAGCGAGCGCCGAAGCGACTCGAACCCTGCCTGCCACTACCGGGTGAGGTCGGAAGCCCGGCGCTCTCCCTGGGCCTTTGACCTGACCCAGTGTGGCAGGCAGGGTCGTTGACACCAGAGCTGACCCCCCCCCCCCCCCCCTCCTTCACAGCCATCTTCTCCAGCCCGTGCCCGGACGGATGGCTGGACCTGGGCGGATCGTGCGTGTTCATCTGGAGAGAACTGATGACGTTCAATAATGCCACCATCGCCTGCGGCAAACTACGCAGCACCCTCGCCCTACCGCAGAACCGCGCGCAGCTCACACAGCTCATCAACACGTTCAGGGACATGGAGGTAAAGCCCTTAACGTCTACCGTAGAACAGCGCACAGCTCACCCAGCTCATCAACACGTTCAAGGACATGGAGGTAAAGCCCTTAACGTCTACCGTAGAACAGCGCACAGCTCAACCAGCTCATCAACACGTTCAGGGACATGGAGGTAAAGCCCTTAACGTCTACCGTAGAACAGCGCACAGCTCACCCAGCTCATCAACACGTTCAAGGACATGGAGGTAACGCCTTTAACGTGTACCGCAGAACAGCGCGCAGCTCACCCAGCTCATCAACACGTTCAAGGACATGGAGGTAACGCCTTTAACGTGTACCGCAGAACAGCGCGCAGCTCACCCAGCTCATCAACACGTTCAAGGACATGGAGGTAACGCCTTTAACGTGTACCGCAGAACAGCGCGCAGCTCACCCAGCTCATCAACACGTTCAAGGACATGGAGGTAACGCCTTTAACGTGTACCGCAGAACAGCGCGCAGCTCACCCAGCTCATCAACACGTTCAAGGACATGGAGGTAACGCCTTTAACGTCTACCGCAGAACAGCGCGCAGCTCACCCAGTTCATCAACACGTTCAAGGACATGGAGGTAACGCCCTTAACGTCTGCCGCAGAACAGCGCGCATTGTAAACTCAGCTGCCCACAGCGATCCGTGACAGGTGAGTGACTTCCGCACGGCGCTGCTGACTTGCCCGGCGCTAGCTAAAACGCAGGCTAATCGGCGGTTGCATCGGTTCCGACTCTCCGGGCAACTGGAATCTATTGACAGTTGTCGCTGAGAGCCTGTGGACGGAGGCTGTTGACGGAGATTGTATTGCTCCTGATTATTGTGTGGACGGAGGCTGTTGACGGAGATTGTATTGCTCCTGATTATTGTGTGGACGGAGGCTGTTGACGGGGATCGTATTGCTCCTGATTATTGTGTGGACGGAGGCTGTTGACGGGGATCGTATTGCTCCTGATTATTTGCTCCTGACGGGAGCAAATAATTAGGAGCAATTATTCCCCAAACCTATTAGGAGCAATTATTCTAGGGTTTGGGGAAGAGGGATGCTCATCAGGAGCATCCCTCTTCCCCAAACCCCCTCCCCCAATACAAATCAATGTGTTAACTGTTTTCCGGTGAGCAGAGGAGGTCATCCATCCTCTAGTTATAACGTCTTCGTCTTCATCTTAACGTTAACGTCTTCGTCTTCATCTTAACGTTAACATTTTCATCTTCATCTTAACGTTAACGTCTTCGTCTTCCTCTTCATCTTAATGTTAACGTCTTCGTCTTCATATTCATCTTAACGTTAACGTCTTCGTCTTATCGTTAACGTCTTGTCTTATCGTTAACGTCTTTGTCTTATCGTTAACGTCTTCGTCTTATCGTTAACGTCCTCGTCCTCGGCTTAACGTCAACGTCGTCCGCAGGGTCGGGACTCGAAGCGCGAGCTGGGAGGCTGGGTGAACGCCCAGCACATCGATCGTCAGTGGCAGACCCTTCAGGGCGACACCCTGACGTTCGCCCCCTGGGAGGAGGGATCCCCGGACACACTGCGACGCACCAACTGTGCCGGGCTGACAGTAACAGACCAGTCTCAGGGATGGAAGGACTACATGTGTAACCACAGGGCCAACATGCTGTACCCCATCTGCCAGGTGAGCGCGGCTGTATCCTAGGGGTGCATCCAGATTGAATGTGACGGGTCAGGGCGTGATGGGGTGTAACCGGGTGCGTGTAACGAGTGTAAACGGTTGTGGTGGATGGGTTGTGACCGGGTACGTGTAACGAGTGTAACCGGGTGCGTGTAACGAGTGTAACCGGGTGCGTGTAACGAGTGTAACCGGGTGCGTGTAATGAGTGTAACCGGGTGCGTGTAATGAGTGTAACCGGGTGCGTGTAATGAGTGTAACCGGGTGCGTGTAATGAGTGTAACCGGGTGCGTGTAATGAGTGTAACCGGGTGCGTGTAATGAGTGTAACCGGGTGCGTGTAATGAGTGTAACCGGTTGTGGTGGATGGGACGTGACCGGGTGTGAGGTGAAGGGGTGCAATAGTTCATAAGCACATACACCATACGGATAATACACAAACAGTCTATGCTCAAACATGGGCCTAATCAATCTCTAACAGATACAATTCATAAGCACACGCACTCAAGTGCAGAAGCTGGTGCAAAGCCACAGGCATTTACAGCATGTCCGTGTGTCATGTTCGTGCGCTGCTGCAGGTGAATAAACCCGACTGCGGCGTCACTAGGCACGGATGCGGTCCATACGAGGGCGACATGATGTTCGCTCCCGGCTCGGAAATCTCCATATTCTCCAACCAGTGTGAGAGGTTCATGTGCAACGATCACAGCTACGTGGTTCGACAGGTCAACCCAGAGTGTAAGTTGAACGTCATGTCGCCAATTCAACGTGGTGGGTAAAGGACCCTTTCATAGGTTCACAAATTGCAATGCGTTGTAACGCTGTGATGTTGTAACGTTTGCTCAGATTATGATGTTTCTGGTTGTGAGTCGGTTGTGTCAGCGTTTGGGTGTTCTCGTGTTCGAATTTCCGTCGAAAATAGAACACTTCACCTTTCCTTCTAATTTGTGATGTCCAACGAGCGTGTGAGACCACTTGACGTCGTTCCTTCTCGTTGTCTGACTCATTCTGATACCGTCTAACACCGAATGTTATCTGTTGACATCACCTGACACCACCTGACATAGTCCGACACCGTCTGACATCACCTGACACCGTACGACATCACCTGACACCTTCCGACACCTGTCGACACATGTCAATGTCTGTCAACACCTGGCAACACCTGTCAACACCTATCAACTCCTGTCAACACCTGTTGACACCTGTCGACACCTTACGACACCTTACGGCACCACATGTCACCACCTGACACCACCTGACACCACCTGACACCACCTGACACCACCTGACACCACCTGTCACCACCTGACACCACCTGACACCACATGACACCACCTAACACCACATGACACCACATGACACCACCTGACACCACCTGACACCACCTGACACCACCTGACACCACCTGACACCACCTGACACCTGACACCGCCTGACACCACCTGGCACCATCTGACACCACCTGCCACCACCTGACACCACCCGTCACCACCTGACACCACCTGGCACCACCTGACAACAACCTGACACCACCTGACACCACCCGACACCACTTGACACCACCTGACACCTTATGACACCACCTGACACCGCCTGACACCACCTGACACCACCTGACACCACCTGACACCACCTGACACCATCTGACACCTACAGGCTGCTACCATCACCAGTGGAACGCACGGGCCCACGGAAGGAACCAAGGCTGGTATACAGGACTCTTCCCTCCTGGCGGATTCCAGCTGTATGAAGGCCTGCTCTGCGATTGTGCGAACGGCAAAAGTGATTGCACCAATTTCTTCGCCTGAGCGACGCTACAAGCGGTTTTGAAGGTTCGAAGTCAGGCTGCCAGTAATGTCAGCTGCTGAGAAAGGGTGGATACAGTGCTGCGATTAGAGGACGAGAAAAGCGGTGTTTCGTCTTAGAACAGGCAATGGATGTGGTCACGAATGGGATACGGTGTCTAATTCTCTGCGGTATTCATGGTATCGCGAAGTATGATGTATGGCGAATAGCAGGAATCCAGTAAAGTTAGGTGTAAAACGTCACAAAACATCGGTCAGGCACACAACTAGAGTATCAAATGGATTGGATCAATCCAATGGATTTGTGACCCAGTCCAATCCAATTGGATTTGGATTGGATTGGATCAGATATTTTGACTGAATGGTTTGGATTGGACTGGATTCATTATTATATGTTTAATATTCAACAATCATTCGATCACAGAGGTTCACTATAGGTGATTCTTCATGGTAATTGATTATTTTGAGGAGAGTAAGTATATTTCTAACAAAACAACTAATTCAAAGAACTGTTATTTAGGCAAAATGGTAAAAATTCTGCAAACCAGAATGAACCGGTTTGGATCGGATCAGCAGTGCAGACACCTCATGGATTTGGATTGGATTGGATCGCAATCACTCAATCCATTTCATACTCTACACACAACGATAAAGCTTCCAGTTTTCCTGAAAAGGTATACGTGGCAGCATTGCTACCACGTATACCTTTTCAGGAACATTGGAAGCTTTATCGTTGTGTGTAGGGTATGAAATGGATTGAGTGATTGCGATCCAATCCAATCCATAAGTTGACTAACATAAGTTGACATGCGACTTATGTTAGCACTGCGTTGGTGGCCTCTTTCAGAATTCAGTGCTGGACAATGCAATAATGTTTGGTGGCATGTGTTTGCTGTCTTATGCAAAAATGAAGCCAACATTTGCCGACATCCTCGCACAGATGAAAAAATACATAAGTTATTACACAACAACCGTGTTTCCAAAAACAATTTGAAGAAGTGATTTTGTTAATCACTGCACCAGTACACTGAAAACGCCGGGACACACCACAAGGGGGGGAAGACTGCGCCTCTAAATTCAGCAGACCATTTAGAAGAAAAATACACGGTGCCTTATGTAAAGAATGTACAGGTTTGATTCAGTAATCTGGAGGCAAATGAGCGGTGCACGCACGTTCAGGAATGGCTGCACCTACTGCGCTTTACCCGCGCATATTTCTGGAAGGCAATTCCATTACGATCCTGTTTACAAATTATTTTTGGAAGTTAACATACATGCACATTAAAAAGTAAAACAACATTTCATCTCATTACTTACGGCCTTATACCATACAAAATTTAAAATTATAATTTTGTTTGCACTGCAAAACCATGGCATGTCAACTGTCGCACTAAAAGTGTGCACGCTTGTAATGGGTGCCCCTATATTCTCGAACAGTCGTCCCATGGACGTTTATGAACTGAACATTAACGATTATGAAAAACACTGTCTATTAACTCTTCATTGCGTTAAAACGACACGTGTCATGTGGAACCGAATTTCTTCGCAAAGATGGTAGGGGTGGGTAAGACGGTAGGGGTGTGTAAGATGGTAGGGGTGGATAAGATGGTAGGGGTGGGTAAGATGGTAGGGGTGGGTAAGATGGTAGGGTGGGTAAGATGGTAGGGGTGGGTAAGATGGTAGTGGGTAAGATGGTAGGGGTGGGTAAGATAGTAGGGGCGGGTAAGATGGTAGGGGTGGGTAAGATGGTAGGGGTGGGTAAGATGGTAGGGGTGGGTATGATGGTAGGGGTGGGTAAGATGGTAGGGGCGGGTAAGATGGTAGGGGTGTGTAAGATGGTAGGGGTGGGTAAGATGGTAGGGGTGGGTAAGATGGTAGGGGTGTGTAAGATGGTAGGGGTGGGTAAGATGGTAGGGGTAGGTAAGATGGTAGGGGTGTGTAAGATGGTAGGGGTGGGTAAGATGGTAGGGGTGGGTAAGATGGTAGGGTGTGTAAGATGGTAGGGGTGGGTAAGATGGTAGGGGTGGGTAAGATGGTAGGGGTGGGTAAGATGGTAGGGGTGGGTAAGATGGTAGGGGTGGGTAAGATGGTAAGGGAAGGGAAGATGGTAGGGGTGGGTAAGAGTACGCAGCGGGTAAGAGTGCACACCAGCTGTTTCACCTGGTTAGCAACATCGAAGCGACGCCATTTAGTGCCATAAACAAGCCACCTTTATAGGACATCCAAAATTTAGGCGCGCTGCGGCTTTCTTTGTCGTTCTGAGACACGTTAATTGTTTTACGTGATGCTGATGTTAAAGGAAATAGTTCACCTTCAACATGGGTTTTGAACTGAAATAGCAGTTTTGTAGCCCGTGTTGAGAAATCCATATCTGGAACCTGTATTGGCTGAGAAGACTCTCCAGCCGAAGATATTTGACTTTTTGGCGAAGGAATACGGCGCATATATGATGTACCGTACCGTCTGAAAGTGCCAACACTGCCATGGAGCATGCGCAGACCAATAATGCACACCACAACATTAATAATTTACGACCTTCTGTCCTGAATTGGCGCGATGTAGGACCATTTTTGAAAAGAAAAAAAGAAACTGTATTAAAAATATAATAAAATCGTGTTCTGAAAAATTTCCCGAAGGTGAACTATTTCCTTTAACACGCGCCCTGGAGGGCCTCTGATAATTACATGCCCTGGAGGGGGGCGGATTTCGCCCCCCCCCCCCCTATGATCTCAAAAATCACGCAACGTAGCGACAAGCGGAAAACAAAGTTAGATAGGTCGAGACAAGCTCTTTCGAAAGTATTTCGTTCGTTTTTTTTCTCAGGTCAATATTGAGGTCAACAGAGGTCATCAAAGGTCAGATTTTCAAGTTTTCAAGACTTCGCTTCGAACACCCCCAAATATCTCGGGAACTATGATAGTTAGCAGCAAACGGAAAAAGGCAATCGAAAGCCCTTGAAAAATGCAATCAATATAGGTGTCCTCAGATTTGAGCTCAAGACAGTAGTTTAGGGCTCCAGAGGTCATCAAATGTAAACAAATGTGATTGGTTTGCAAAACTGTTTTTCGCAAATAACTTTTTACCTAATAAAGATAAATAAATAATGTTTACGCCATCGTGTTTGTCTTGTCAAGGCATTTTGAATCATATTCATGGTGACCGGGTTAGGTTAACTGAGAAATTTGACCTCAGGTCAAGGTCAAGTGGTGACCCAAGTTAGTCATGTTGCATATTGGGAGACGTGTCTCGACGAGAAAAACACATTGGTACCATTTTCTTTTCTCTACCTTTAGTATGTCGATAGTTATTGACAGAACAGTGTTGGCGGTCACAAAACTGACCTGACCTTAGGTCACCGATATTAGAAATCCGAGATAAACAAATTGTTGGCCTTATGAAGTCCTGCAAGATTGAAACCGATCGGCGTAAAACTGTGGCCGTGGTACTAATGCAAACGTTTTGGAGTTGAGGTCATCACGTGACCTGGTCTGAGATGACCCGAGGCCAAGAATTTTACATAATGTGAGAAGTTCATTTCTGAACAGGTGTGCAAAACACGGCGGCGGCGCGCCGCTGTTTTTGCGCTATCCTTGAAACACCGGAGGGGTGGGCGGATTTCCCCCTCCCCCCTCCCTCCCTCCAGGGCGCGTGTTAAAGGGACTATCCCACCTTAACATTATATTTGAGTTGAGATAGCCATGTTGATGGCTTGCCATTGAAATTAAGTATGGTAGCAGTTAAAACAAACACAATGATCTAATAAAACGATATTCGAGTTTGATTTTGATATCTGTAAAAAATCAGGCCCAAGTGTATTTGTATTTTTTGTATTTGTACATGCCGACACATCCACTCTTTCGTACATTGCATGATGTTATAAAACGATGCACTAGTGGCTATTCCGTGCCCGTCGAGATGTTATATGAGATGATCAGGTGATGTAGGAAAAGGATGGGACAGTGCGGCGCGTCAGCCATTTAGGCGCCGCGCACAGCGAGCTGCATTAGGGAGGGGAAAGGATATAAAGTGGGAGTAAAAGGTACTGTGCAACAATATAAGGTATATACGTAAAACAATAAAAACTCGATGGAGATGCAAGTGGTATTTCGCTTCGTTCGTCGTTCTTCGTTGGTTGTTTATTTCCGGCTTCGGAATGTGGCGCAATGTTAATACAAATTGCTATTTGTACTTTGGCATTGCTCTTGCCTCTTACAGCGTCATCAGCGATCTTGATCTTGATCAGCTTTGAACCATTATTTTGTTCGTGCTTTCCGGTACGATGTTTGCATCGAAAGATTTCTTCTTGCAGAAGTTCTTGTGAAAATCGCGTGTTTTTTGCCTCGTGACTTGTAAATTCAAGCGAGAAAATCTGAGCTCGCTTTCGCGAAACTTCACGTCATAATATTGAAAATGTATTTGAATAGGGCCTCTAAACCGACAGCGACGTCTCTCTTTACCCAACTGGTAATGATAGTCGACTTGTTTTAAGGTGAACCTTGGAGATATTTGCTATGTTTCAATGGCTTGGTAATTGGTTTGTTTTGTATTCAAAGCGCAAGAATTGGCTCGAAATAATTGGGTCCATACTTTGGCAGCGTAAAGGATTTATGTGTAGCTCTCTAGAGCTCAATATGACGTCATCAACCCAAATATTAAAACTTAACTTCTAATGAAATTGAGCACTGTTTGCGAGAAATAAATGCCATAATCGTGTTCGGCAGCAATTACTTCATATTTTGCACCACAAGCGGCGTACATTTTATAACTTTTGGGAAAGTGGGACAGTCCTTCTAAATTGGAAGTAACAGCAAAATTATCATGTTTCTTAGCTAGCACCTTAGCAAGCAGAATTGTAATAGTTGGTTATTCGAAAAGAGCAGAAAAGTTTACATATTGTGTGGTTGTATAATTCTCTCGCTTGGTTTAGTGCTTCATTGATTAACATATTGTGTGCGCGAAGGACCCGGCGGCCAGGAGTACGCACCGCTCTGGAGGCCAAGAGTACATACAGAAACCTATGTGTTTACAATGTATTATTACTCAATAAAATAACAATTTGCCACTTCAAATATGAAGCAGACTTGCAGTATCCGAACTAGTAACGTAACAAAGGGTACGTATTGGATCATTCAATGATTGATGATCACTTCAAGATCGAATTAGTAAACAGGAACAATTCGACATGTTGATACCCCCTGGGTCCATGGCTGGGGGCATACGCGTGTATGAGTGAGAGACGTGAGAGTTTAGATTTGCAGTTCGTTTTAAAGGTTCCTGTCACTGAAACACACGGCAGCTATGTTTTGCTAAAAATATACGCAAAGTTCGATGCGCCGTGGAGTGCGTACTCTTACCCGCAGTGAGTACGTACTCTTACCCGCAGTGAGTGCGAACTCTTACCCGCAGTGAGTGCGTACTCTTACCCGCGGTGAGTGCGTACTCTTACCCGCAGTGAGTGCGTACTCTTACCCGCAGTGAGTGCGAACTCTTACCCGCAGTGAGTGCGTACTCTTACCCGCAGTGAGTGCGAACTCTTACCCGCAGTGAGTGCGTACTCTTACCCGCAGTGAGTGTGTACTCTTACCCGCAGTGAATGCGAACTCTTACCCGCAGTGAGTGCGTACTCTCACCCGCAGTGAGTGTGTACTCTTACCCGCAGTGAGTGCGAACTCTTACCCGCAGTGAGTGTGTACTCTTACCCGCAGTGAGTGCGTACTCTTACCCGCAGTGAGTGTGTACTCTTACCCGCAGTGAGTGCGTACTCTTACCCGCAGTGAGTGCGAACTCTTACCCGCAGTGAGTGCGTACTCTTACCCGCAGTGAGTGCGAACTCTTACCCGCAGTGAGTGCGTACTCTTACCCGCAGTGAGTGCGAACTCTTACCCGCAGTGAGTGCGAACTCTTACCCGCAGTGAGTGCGTACTCTTACCCGCAGTGAGTCCGAACTCTTACCCGCAGTGAGTGCGAACTCTTACCCGCAGTGAGTGCGAACTCTTACCCACCCTGTCGGGCAACAGTACGCAAATGCAAGGTTTTCGAAAATTGTCTGTGGCCACTGGCGGATCCAGGGGGGGGCAACCAGGCCATTCCCCCCTCCCCAACAGCCTGGAAGGAGGGGGGAAACATGTATTTTGCCCCCCCCCCCCCCAAACGTTAACAATTTATTGTAAAAATTGACTTTGCAGCAATTAAAATCCAGCTATCCACAGTGAAAAACTGGAAAATTTGGGAAAACACGGCTCTTACCATCAAATCTGGGCTTACAAGAACTCAACTGGACGAGAAAATAGCGGCCAGCAAGCTGCCAGTCGGAATTGAAGCTCGAACAAAGTTTTTTACATGTAGGAAGAACACTTCATATGGTATTAATTTGGAATCCAATCTACACTCGATTTCGGCGCAAATGGTTTTCAAAAATGACGCTTTGCTTTTGTGGAAATAACTTTTCGGGACGCGTGACAGCGGTGTGTACAAAATGCACGCGTGATTCTCACGAAAGTCCCAATGCAGTTGCTGGCACTAGGCCCAAATAATAATGTTTTTGACGCGTCAATATTTTGATCCAGCCCAATAGAAATGGTATTGGGGAAAATGACCGATTTACAAACGGCAATATGAATCACTGGATAACAGTGATGAGATGAATGGCAAATGAATCTGTGCATTGTGCATTGCATTGCATTGTGCATGCATACTACTAATTTTGTAATGTAATTATATGAAATTATTATGAAAAAAGTATTTTTTTACACAATTATTCACCCATGATGTTACTGCATCAATATTTTGATAGTGATTTTAATTTGAGTTTTTAAAAAAAATATTCAGGTGAGCCAAGGGATAAAAAGGTTGATGCACTTATAAAGCAATATTGCATCAATTTCCAAGATAATTATTGAGCATCTAGGTGGCTGAAACTATATTGCCACTATATTGCACAGATTCATGTGCCATTCATCCCATCACTGTTATCCAGTGCTTCATAATTGCCGTTTGGAAATCGGCCATTTTCCCAATACCATTTCTATTGGGCTGGATCAAAATATTGACGCGTTAAAAACATTATTATTTGGGCCTAGTGCCAGCAACTGCATTGGGACCTTCGTGAGAATCACACGTGAATTTTGTACAAACCCCTGTCACGCGTCCCGATGTTGTTGTTGGTGGTGGTGGATTAGGGCGCGTAGCTGCGAGGCTCAAGCGTCCAACATCTTCTTGTCTTGTTCTTGGTAGTTTCTTCCACGTTCAGGTCGATATGGAATGCTCAGTTCTGAGCGGTACTAAGTGAAGATCTCAGCAGGATATGGATTTGCCTGGAAAGGGATTTGCCGGGGATGAATGTTGCGTTGGGTCGGAATAAGTTATGTTAATTTAATTAGTGCTAGTATCCAGACTGGTTATTGATTCGACACTGATTGAATCGATTGGAATCGTTCAATCAAAATTCCTTGAATACAAAAATAATGTATTCACCACCAGATCTTTTGATTCATGAATCGTGATTGAATGAAAACCTGCATCAAATCGAGACTGATCGAATCAAAAGATTTAACGATTCTTAACAATTCAAGTACACTGGTAAATTGTGGAAATACATGCAGTCCCAGTGGCTACATTCATTTCTTCTGAAATAGTATTGCTGTAACAATGTTTTAATGATCATATATATGTATGTTTCAATTTGTATTGATTTGACATAAATTCACCACATATATTGAAATGTTGAATCAAACGTGAATCGATTAAAATATTTGCTTTGATTCTTTTAATCAGAAAGAATCAATTCTCAAAATTGTATCCGTGAATCGAACGGTGATTGAATCATTCAGATTCCAAAATGAATCATGATCGAATCGTTCCAAACAAAAAGTTGAATCAACAACCAGTCTGTTAAATAGTAGCCTAAGGTTAATGTTGCGGGTTGATATCACTGGTTCATGTTAAAGGAAATAGTTCACCTTGGAAAAATTTTACCCAACACGATTTGATTATATTTTTTAATACAATGTATTTTTATATTGTCAAAAATGGCCTTATATCGCGCCGATTCAGGACAGAAGGTCGTAAATTTGTATTGTTTATCGAAACTATATGCATACTCTCTGAGTCAGAGTCCTGACGTCACGCGAATGTAAACAATGGTTCAGCCAATCAGATTCGAAAGTAGTCGCGTAAAGATAGACTCGCATTGGAGATGTGCCAACCGGCGGCCGGCGATCGCTTGCTAGCACCAGCTGCAAGCTGATTGGCTGATGGTATAGCCTCTGCCCGGGCTAGAACCAGTACAGCATTCTTTCGCTAGTACCGCATTCCTTCGCCAAAAACTCAAATATATTCGGCTGGAGAGTCTTTTCAGTCAAGAAAACTTGCAGATAGGGGTTTCCCAACACGGGCTACAAATCTGCTATCTCAGTTTAAAACTAATGTTGAAGGTGAACTATTTCCTTTAAAGGAGATGTAGCTGGCTGCTTCCAATTAGTTGTCTAGAGAAGAGAAGAAAAAAAACATGAGTTATAGAATACTCTTCAGTCCACATTATTTCTGCTATAGGACAAAAGAGAACTCAAACAGGAAACACAAAAGGGGACACATGTGTTGATGACACCGTTGTTTCACTGCGCTGGATAAATGAAAACATACACAAAAATATACAGTGTCGTCCGATGGATGATATACAGAATCAGGTCAGCTATTGATCTTGCATTTGCACCGCACACAATATTTGCCAGATACAAATGGCGATCAGCAGTGACGATCGGTAGACTGCAGACCACAGTGATGTTTTCAAATCGAAAGAGGTGCCAGTGTCTAAGTAAGAGGAAGGTGTAACGGTCGGAAGACGAGAGAGTGCGGCCAGAAGAGGCAAATTAATGCACGTCAAGCATTTGACATATAGCAAGAGGCAATCATTCGGCGGTCAACAGACTGTGAACCAAGGAATGTTAGCAATCCGATACAAAATCCAGTGGCGCAAGTAAGGGAGAGGTGTAACGCTCGGGGGTAGACAAGAAAGTGATGCAAGAAGAGTCATAGCAATGAATCATAGAACACGACGAGATATGGAATGCGGAGATGTTTTGTACAAGTTCAGAGTTTATCGAGCAGCTCACATTGTCGGAGGTAATGAAATAAAGCATCGATGATGACAATATCCTTGTTTCCAAGCAAGGTCTCCATATTCATTTGAGCTCCTACCTCTCGGCATATCAAACTCGGTCTCCGTCTGTCTACAGTGTACTTGCGACATTGGAGTAATGAATGTCTGACGTCTTGTCGACATCTACATACATCACACATCGGTGGAGGGAGCTGATCAATGATATGCGAATGTGTCAGCACAGTATGTCCAATTCTCATTCTGCACAAAACCACCTCCTCTTTGTGACTATCACGCACACTGGTCATCCAATTCCCTGTATTAGGTTTTATTAATCAGTTTTAGCAGAGTAGGACGGTAATCCTGCCATAAACTGGCAAAGAGGTCATGAGCACATTTATTAACCTGTGGCACAAATTCTCTATGGCCCAACTTAACAATCGTCACATCAGGTTTCTCGTGCGCCTTCTTTGCCCCAAAATCTGCCCTTTCATTCCCTGCGATACCGCTATGACCTGGGATCCACACCATACTGCATAGCCTGCCACCTTGAGTGTTTTTGTGATGCAGTTCCAGAATCTCTATGAGTACCGGGTGATCCCGGCTCTGAGCCTCCAGAGCCTTGCTAACCTGATTGTGAATCAGTACAGATTAGAGCTTTTGGCACACGATTCCTGTGAACGAACTTCAGCGCCTCCCGAATTGCCACCAGTTCAGCGGTGTAGATCGATAGACCATCCTGCAGTTTATACGAGAAAAAGACACTGTTGACGGTAAAGGCATAGCCGGCAGACGTGTTCTGCTTAGAACCGTCGGTATAGAAAAGCCTGTACTCGTGATATGTGTCACGTAAATCATGGAATAAAGACCAGATCTCAGTCTCGGTCGTATGTCTTTTGTCCTGTATCAGAAGCATATGGGTTGGAACATTGTGCAACAGCCATGGTGCTATTGTCCCTTCTGTTGTGGTAACCTCCACTGGGGGTATTCAAACTCGTGGAAAATGGCTCTCAGCCGATAGGACACGGGAAAACCGGAGATCCTTCGTAAATATTGTGCGGACAGTTCCCTGTACACTGGCGGATCTAGGGTCCGAGAATGGGGGGGGGGGGCTAAAATTAAATTTCGCTCCGCTTCAGCAGCGAAAAGTTGTTGACCGGGGGGGGAGGGGTGGAGTCGGGTCGTCAACGCGAAAAATCGATGAGCGGGGGGGGGGGGAGGGGGTAGTGGTGTCGGGTTCTCAAAGAGAAAGTAATTGACCGGGGGTTCTTCCTAATTATTACTTCTTACAGCCAATGCAGGAACACGCGGGGCGGGGACATCCTTGTATTGAATGCCCCCAAATGCTCCTGGGGGGGGGGGGATTTGCCCCTAATGCCCCCATTCCTCTGGATTCGCCAGTGGTAAAAACCAGACAACCCCAATTTTACCTCTTCTGTCGCTTTCAAACATTTTGTGTAGCTGAGTTCATGCTGAGTCTGATCTTGACTAGTTGGAAATGCGAGGAAAAAAATGTGAGACCTCTACTCATAGCACCCATAAAATGCACCGTGATAAGTACCTAAGCATGGTGCAAAATGGGTATCAGATTTAAAATTGGTACCTGAAATTACTTGAGCCTGGATATGACCTGAGGCCAAAGTAGCCATCCCAAGCTATAGTAATTTAAAATACCTTGACAATGCAAAATATTAACTTTACCTACAAATTCACAAAGTGTGAATTTTATTTGGCTGCATGTCCACAGGGAAAAGGAAAACAACGATACCCAAGTCCCAGTCACAACTCCTCAAATATTGTCGAAATACGTTCCACGCACGCTATTCAGCGCTATAAACTTCGGCGCCAAAACGCGACGTTTTTTAACTTACGTTGGTTGCAGGAATCGCCCCAGATTGAAAATAGCGTCAGACCCGCCACGCATATTTGGAAATGTCGAATATAAAGTCAAGGCCCATCATACTTAGGGACAGTGGCGTACCGAGTATCAATTATCAGGTCATGCAGGTCATGACCTGGTCCTTTGGACCGGAGGCGCCCATGCAAAGCTGGCGCCCCTCCGATCATTCACGACGCCCCTCTGGCCAGTGACGGCACTCTTGCGGCCAGTGACGGCGCCCCCGGCCAGTGAGGGCGTCCCCTGTCATAGACGGCGCCTCTCCAGCCCGTGACAGCACCCCTCCGGCCAGTGACCACGCCCCTCCGGCGAGTGACGGCGCTTCTCCGGCTAGTGACGGCGCCCCTCCGGCGAGTGACGGCGCTCCTCCGACTAGTGACTGCCCCTCTTTGGCGAGTGACGGTGCCCCTCCGACCAGTGACTCTCCTGCGGAAGGAGAGCCCCCCCCCCCCCTGCAAAATTTCGTCAATATTGGTGGCGGTCCTGTCGATCGGGTGGCGCCCCTCAAGGCAATGACCTGGTCATTTGTGAATTTCTGCGTGCGCCACTGCTTAGGGAGTCATACGTCAGTCAATGCTCAAGATATTAGTTTGACATTTGGTTTGGGCATCGTCCATACTTGGTTCTCCAATATATATTCCGGCCTTTTCATATGATTTGATATTTTATATGATTTTATGAAGACAAACAAATTGGAGAGAAAAAATCCACCAAATCAAAATTTCCAAACATGTTCAAAAACCGGAATATATATTCGAGAACAAAGTATAGACAATACCCACACCGAATTTCAAAGCAATATCTTTAGTTTTGGCTGATTTATGGCTACTTAAGTATGATGGGTCTGGATTTTGTATTCGACATTTCCAAATATGCACGCGCCCAGAGGTGGTAAAAGTGCTTTGAGTGGCCCCGACCAAAAGTGGCACATACAAAAATAACACCAGCACAGCTGGGGTCTTTTTTTTACTTCACATGAATACCCTAACACCTGGCTGCATGCTCACATCATCCCTATATTTTAACCAGCGCGGTGCCGGGGGTTAGACACCCCTTCAGGTTTTTCGCGGATAGCGGAAAAACGGCGAAGCGCAGCGCCGCCATTTTTAGCACAGCACAGTGCATCAATTACCCACATTATGTTTTTTTTTTGTAATCCTCGGGTCATCTTAGGTCAGGTCACCAGACCAGGTCACGTGACCCCTCCTCCCCCAAAAAAAAACTTGTGGTCGTACCACAGTCACAGTTTTGAGATGATCGGTTTTACACTTACAGGATTTCATAAGGTCACATATATCTGCAATTCGTTTGTCTTAGATTTTTAATATCAGCGACCTAAGGTCGGTTTAATTTCGTGACCGTGACATTTCGTGACATTATAAGTCTAAGGGGAAATATGCAAATGCTTCCTATTCTAAGGAGACGTCTAATTCCTTCTGGATCATGTTATTATAGAACATTCTTGATGACCTAGGTGCTATTGTTGTTCAGCACCCCTACAGGGTCAGCCGAGGTCATCCGAGGTCACCAACAGTTTAATGTCAATAACTCTGGACATATTGACGATAGAGAAGTTAAACCGACACCAATGTGTTTATCTCGTCGCGGCACGTCTTCTTATATGCAACGTGATCTAATTGAGTCACCACCATTTGACATTGACCTGAGGTCACATTTGTAAGTTGACCTGACCTGGTCAACACGAATATGATGCAAAGCGTGTTGACGAGACAAGCACGATGGCGTCAAAATTATTGTCTTGTCGTTATTAGGTAAATAGCTATTCGTGATAAACTTTTTTTAAGCCTTTTTGACATTTGATGAGCTCTGGAGCCTAAATGTTTGACCTGGGCTCAAATTTGAGGACACCATGGCGATTGCATTTCTCAATAGTTTGCCATTGTTTTTCTGTTTCTTCCTAGCTATCATAGTTCCTGTGATATATGGGGGTTTCTGGAGCGAAATCCTAAAACTTGAAAATCTGACCTTTGATGACCTCTGGTGACCTCAATATTGGCTTGACGTAAAAACATCTCAAGTTTCTTCGAATGTGCTGGTCGGGAGCTTGTTAACACTTTTTCCGCGTTTGTTTTTTTCCTCTTTTAGTTTTCGAGTTAAAGGTGTGGGGTCCCAGGACAGTGAAATCCACTGTCCTGACAGTGGACCTCCATTGAAAATGCACTAGCACCCAGGCCCGCCCCCGGGGGAATCGACTGTCCGGATTTCCCGCGCCGTACCGCGGGTGGGGCGTTTAGACGCCCCCCTAAGGTTTTTCGAGGATAGAATCAAACGGCTGCGCGCAGCGCCGCCGTTTTAGGCACAGCTGTTAAAGGGAATAGGCCACCTTGAAAGTTGTCTTGAAGTTCAACCATACGGTGCATCTTGAGCTCAAAACTACGAATATGACTTTGGTTTGGACAACTGATAGATATATGTGGAGGAAGAAGTAAGTTTCTCTTTCTATTTCACGAGAAATCGTACGATAGCAGCTGGCGTTCTGGCTCCTCGAAATTACTTAACGTAGGGAGGTAATTATTTCACCACAACCCATTTTTAGATCTGCTCTACAAATCTGCTATCTCAGTCCAAAACTCCATGTTAAAGGTGAGTTATTCCCTTTAAGACATCAATTGTGCACATGTTGTAAAATTCTTGACTATGGGTCATCTCAGGCCAGGTCACCAGGCCAGGTGACGTGACCCCACCTCCAAAAAAGTGTGCGGTCGTACCACAGCCACAGTTTTTGGCTGATCGATTTGGTACTTACTGTGACACACGGTAGCGCTCGCCCAGTCTGTATTACGTCTCGTACCAGACTCCCGCGCACACGCCAGGCGGCCGCAGTCCCCACCCGGCCGGCCGACATGCCAGCGGGCATGACACCGCAGAGGCGGCTCCAGGAAAGTATTGTGGGGCACATTATCACATCTCCCTCCCCCGGCGAATCCCGCAGTAGGGACTCTTCATCTTATGATTAGTACATACCTACATTACAAACCATAACGTAATGTGAACGAGTAAGCATATGACAGCAACGGCTATAATAGCGGTCAAATACACCGTTCTTGACTCCTGCCCAAATTACCGCAATAAAGAACACACCGTAACAGAAACCGAACATAATCGCCGCACATACGTTACTGCTTCTCTAGATCTCCTCGATCAGACGTTGAGGCCGTCTTCTGATCCTTGTTGATCGGCGAAGCGGTGGCGCCCCCTCAGCTAGGCGCGCCGACTCCCGCGACGCCGGACCGGCTCCGCTCCGCGACGCCGGACCGGCTCCGCTCCGCGACGCCGGACCGGCTCCGCTCCGCGCCTCAGCGCCGGCCCGCGGCGCCGAGCCCGAGGAGCCCGACGTGCTTCTCCGCGCAGCCGAGCCTGGTTCGTTGACGGCATATCTCCTGCGAAGGTGGCACCGGTTGCGATCCACTACACCGCCGTCGTCGAAACGCACACGGTATCTCCGGTGCGGACCAACGGCGATCACTGTGCCACATCTCTCCCACCGGCGAGTGCGAGGGTCCTGCACTCGCACGCGAGCTCCGACTGGGAACTCGGGCAGATCCCGTGCTCGGCTATCGTATTCTTCCTTGATTTGTCGATACTGCTTCTGCCGTCTGTCTTCGAAATCAGCTGGAGGTTGACGTTTGTAGATGTCGGGGTGCGATGGAAGAGTATCCTGGATCGGCCGTCCGTACACGATCTGGGCTGGTGATGCACCGTGGCTCCCTGGCATGTTCCAGTGCTGGAGGATCCCGCTGGTCCAGGCTACCTCATCCAGTCGACCCCTGCGGAGATCCCAACATCTTCTCAACAATTTTTTGGCAGACTTCACTCCTGACTCAGCGCGACCATTAGATTGTGGATAATGAGGAGACGAGGTGTGATGAATTACGCCCCATTCTCTAAGAAAATCGCGAAACAGATAGGAAGTAAACTCTGGGCCCCCATCACTCCACAGGGCTTCAGCGACTCCGACCTGGCGGAACACCTTCAGCAGCGCTGATATGACTTTACTGGTGCTAGACTGGAGACCCAGATATTCCACATGACGCCACCCGGAAAATCCATCAACAACAATCAGATATTTACCTCCGGCGTGACTCGCGATGTCCGCATCCAGGTTTTGAAACGGGCGTTCCGCGGGCTCGTGCTGGATCAGCGTCTCCCGTTGTTGAGACGGCAGCTCACTCTGACATCGCTCACACTGCCGCGTGATGTTGTCTATGTCGGTATCCATACCCGGCCAATAGACGATCTGACGCGCCCTGGATTTGGTTCTCTCCTGGCCCAGGTGTCCTGAATGGAGCGTAACCAGTGTCTGCTTTCGGAGGGACGCGGGTATGACGACTCTGCATCCACAGAGAACGATGCCATCATCCACTGTCAACCGATCGCGAACCGGCCAGTACCTTTTCACGGCTTCCGTTACTTCAGACTTGTTATTGGGGAACCCATCTTGAATGGTTTCCACGAGCAACTGAAACTCAGGATCCATGGCCACCGCCTCGCGAACTTCTTTGAGGCGGACGTCGGCGCGATGGGCCCGAAGTTCGCTGACCACGATCGACTGCACACATGCAGCCGAGGCATCTTCTCCGCACTCGTCGCCTTCATTCGAGCGCTCGATCGGGTTCCTGGACAGCGCGACCGCGGCACTGTGCTGTGAACCTGGTACCCACGTGGCTGTGAAGTGTCCAAACTCGCTCATCCGCAGCTTCAAACGTTGCAGCCTTGGATTTGCAATCTCGTCCAGCGTTTTACTGTTCAAGATTGGCACGAGGGGGCGATGATTATTCAGTATTTCAACGTTTGGCAGTCCACCGACGAACAGTCGGCACTTCTGCAGAGCCCAGCAGACAGCTAACTCCTCAAGCTCGATGGTTGCGTAGCGTGTTTCAGCATCACTGAGGAAACGCGATCCGGTCTGGATCACGCGCCATCTGCCATCTCTGTCAGCCTGTCGCAGAACGAAGCCCAGACCCTTCTTGCGGCTGGCGTCGGTCGCGAGTGTCGTTGGTCTGGTGGGGTCGAAGTACCCGAGCGTCGGTACTGAGGTCAGACGTTCTCTAGCCCTCTGGAACGCTTCCTGATGGTGTTCTTCCCACTGGAAGGCGTTCTTTGGGCTCAGAAGAGGGCGTAGAGGTTCCATCAACTCTGCGATGTTGTCGACGAAAGAAGCCAGCTGGTTGACAAGTCCGAAGAAACTTCGCAGGTCGGAGATGTTGCTGGGCGTCGGAAACGCAGAGAGGGCTTCAGTCAGCTGCGGGTTGGGCCTGTACCCCTCGTGTGACACGACGAAACCAGCGAACTTCACAGAACGCTGAGCCAGCTGAAGCTTTCCCAAGGTTGAGGGAAATTCCTCGTTCCTCGCACCGCGACTGGAGATCTCGAACATGATGGACGTGCTCTTCCAGCGTGCTGCTGAAGATGACGACATCGTCTACCACCTTCCGGTAGTAATCGGACATTCCCTGCAGCACCTCATCCATCCGTCGGTTGTAGTGTTCCGATATAGACGCGACTCCGTACGGTGCGCGTTTGAACGCGTATCTTCCAAACGGGATGGTGAACGTTGTCAGGAGTCTGCTCTCTTCAGCAAGTGGACACTGGTGGTATCCTTTGGCGGCATCAACCACTGTGAACCATTGGGCGCGCTGTCAAACAATGGATGCTACTTCCTCCGCCGGGGTCGGGGACTGGTAGCGTTCTCGGCGGATGTGTTTGTTCAGCATCGAGAGATCCACACAGATGCTGATGCCACCTCCCTTCTTGGCGCTGACAACGATTGGAGCACACCAATCAGTCGGAGTTGTCACCGAGAAGATGATGTCCTGATCCTCCAGTCGGCTCAGTTCCTCCCTCAGGGGCTCTCGATATGACAGGGGTACGCGCCGTGGGGCGGTGACGCAGAATGGCACTGCATCTTCACGCAGGTGGATCTTGTATTCTTCCCCCGGCATGCATCTTATGTTTCCATCGAAGACTGAAGGGAATTCCCGTACCACGTCGGGAAATTCCGTCAGACCCGGTGGTCTTCGTCCCCCAGGTGGCGCCGGCTCTTCACGGGGCGATTCTCGCCTCGTAGATGGCGCCACTTCCTCATCGAATGGTGATGTAGTTGGCGCTGCAGCCTGACTGCAGCCCTGTAGCGATTCTCGCTGCAAAGATGGCGCCACATTCTCGTCGACTTGCGATATAGATGTCGCTGATGCAGCCTGTCTAGAAGTGCGCCGAACTGAGCAGTCCTGTCTCTCGTTGACCAAACGCAGTTGAGTACGCGGCGGTAGCCGGTGGCGCACGCGGCCGCTTTGAAGTGCCACCACTGGTATCCATGCACGAGCCATCGGTGCTCCCAATCTGGCGCGGATAGTCTCCGGGGATGATGTGCAGGCTCCGGGTGGTTTCCCATGAGAGCAGTAGGCCTGTGACGCTGGGAAGAATGTTGATGTTGTCGTCGACTGTGACGTCACCCAGGGTGATGCGGACGGGCAGAACACCGATGGACCTGATGATCTCCCCGTTTTCCTTCGGATGTTCATCTGCCGAGATCAGGTTTTCAGGAAACTCGCACATGTCGTCCAGGAACTGAAGACCTCCGACGCTGACATCGGCTCCAGTATCAGGCAGTGCCTCCACTGAAGCAGCTTCGTACGCCTCTACACGCACCCGTATTCTTGGAGCACCTTGGACGGATGCAGAGGCGATGATGGTAGACGCGTTGGGGTTTCCGTAGCCTCCAGAAGTTGTCGCACCGTCATCCCGCTGAAATCGGACCCGGCTGCTGCGACCCGGATACGGCTGGCGACGGCCGCGAAGCGGAGGTGAAGACGGGCGACGGTCACGTGACACGGAACGGTACCGGCCGCGCGGGGATGGTGACCGGTACCTGCCTCGCGGCGGTGACGATGGGTACCGGCCGCGCGGCGACGACGGGTACCGGTCACACGGCGGTGACGATGGGTACCGGTCACGCGGCGGTGACGATGGGTACCGGTCACACGGCGGTGACGATGGGTACCGGTCACGCGGCGGTGACGATGGGTACCGGTCACGCGGCGGTGCTGATGGGTACCGGTCACGCGGCGACGATGGGTACCAGTCACGCGGCCCCCGCTGACAGTCGGTCCTCGACCGACACACAGCTGCGAAGTGGTGCAGTCCTTGGCAGGCACGGCACCGCTGTCCGCGGGCGGGGCACTGCAGGTCGGGCCGGTGCTGCCGCCGGCCGCACCCGGTGCAGGTCGCCGGGACGACACCCGACTGCGGAGACTGGACCTGCAGGGCTGACGGGCCATCAGGAGCGCAGCCGTACAGCACCTGTGCATCGCGGCACGCCGCCTCCTGCGCCCTGCAAACAGTAACGGCGGCCGCCAGAGACAGGTCTAGTGTCGCATACAGACACTTCACGGTCTCTGCGGACCTCAGACCCATAATAACTCTATCCCTTATGAGAGAATCGCGACATTCATTGCAAAAATTGCAACTGCGGGCGAGTTCTTTAAGGGACATTAAGAAATCATCAAATGATTCGCCCTGTGCCTGTACTCTTTCGTTGAACTTTTTACGTTCAATTACTTCGTTGACCTGACCGTTTGCATATTTTTCTAGAGCGTCAATAGATGCTTTCATGTCGGAACGGTCGCGTTCACTTAGCTCCAGGTTTCGCAGCACTCTGATGGCGTCGTCTGTGAGGCAGTCTCGGAGAGCAGCCATCTGAACGCGGGGCTCCGCCCTTTGCAGACCGGACAGCAGAATGTAGTCCTCCCTTCGCTCCCGCCAGACGTTGAAGAGCTCGCCTCGGTCGCTGGCGATGTCCAGCCTGTCGGGTCGTGTGTGACCACCGGCCCACGCTGGGCCAGCTCCGTGCGCGACAACATCACTCCGCGGAACGTCCACACTCTCACTGTCCTGAGGCATCACTGTCTCACTGTCTCCGCATAACCGAGTCACTTATAACTTAACCCTATTTGTAACAGGGGGGGGCGGATTCCGCCCCCCCCCCCCTCATGTTTTTCGCAGATATCTCCAGAACGGCTGGGAGCAGGCCCATGAAATTTTGGGACTTTTCATAGAATTGAATACCGCATTTGGAGTCAAAATTTTGAGTTCTTAACTTGAACAGATGCGGTTCCAGGGCATAGTTTTTGGTGGGTTCGGAGGCGATATTTGGCGATAATACGGAAATGCGATCTTCACGGTTTCTTCCTAACTGCCTCAAGTATGAAGGAGTTACATTGGTTTACGGTGATTGCAACAAGTGAACATTAGTTGATGTTAATGAAATATCATGAAAATTCCATGGCAGAGGCGGTTTCAGGGGCTTGAAAAGGGGGGGGGGGTTCCAGGAAGTATACAATGCTTGGCGGGAAGCAAATAGAGCAATGTAAGGGGCATTTATAGCTATCAAGATGTAAAAGATAGCTTCTGCTTCCATTATTTGCATAATTTATTACATATAGAGTTTCAGGGGCGTGTTCAGGCACATGAAAAGGGGGGGGGTGACTGCCATGGTGATGGCGATATGCCAGTGATAACGGCGCAATAGACGTTTAGCTTATAACGATATATGCACATATGAGGCCAGAAAAGGGAATAAAGTCATTTTTTGCAGAGGCGCGCTCAGGAATGGAAGAAAGGGGGTCAGAGTATTGCAAGGAAACTAAGAGGCATGGGCGTACAATGACATAACATACTGCAGTTTTCGGATGAAACAGGCACCACAGGCTACTCTACGAACGATTATAAGATAATAGGCGAGTCCAGGTAGGGTAAAAGGGGGTAAGCAATGCTAATCGAAGTTGTAAGTGAAATAGTCACTGTTGACTAGTTAGTATCATAATAGCGGATAATATACTTATTAAAAGGTCTTGCGCCGCCCCAGTTTGGATCCTGGATACGCCTATGATGAAGTACAACATGCAAAAAGGAACTATCTACGATCAGTAACATATTTATAGTGCTGGGTAGCAACTTGTCTGCGGTTAATATTTTTTCCCAATTTTACCCCTTTTTCACTAACCTGGTACCGCCTATGGCAAAAAAAAATATGATTTTTAACTGTTTTGTCTCATGTCACAATCACATACCATTTCATTCATCAAAAAAACAACATCAAAAAATTGCTTTATTACGCATTTACTTCACCCCAATATTTAGTGACCTGCACACGCCTATGATTTTTGAATTTTCAAACACCACCGTCATATATCAATTTCAAATTCAATCTCTATCGATTCGTATTAGTTGTGTTAAAATCGGTCGATAAACATGAAAGCTATGTTGGATCAAAAATACCACTAAAATTTGTAGTTTTTGCCCCTCTGTTGCCCCCCCCCCCCCCCCCCCCCCCCCTATCAAAAATGTAGATTGTATTATTATTTAGAAATGTAGATCGTGTTGAGGGAAACCAAACGCCGTTTCATTTTTGAAAATCGGACGGGTAGATCTCGAGATCTCCGGGGGGGCGGAATCCCCCCCCCCCCTGTTACAAATAGGGGTAGCCAGGAGCCTGTTACAAATAGGGTTAAACAGCGCGGCCAAAAACCCTGCCGGCTGCGCCATGTGACACACGGTAGCGCCCGTCCAGTCTGTATTACGTCTCGTACCAGACTCCCGCGCACACGCCAGGCGGCCGCAGTCCCCACCCGGCCGGCCGACATGCCAGCGGGCATGACACCGCAGAGGCGGCTCCAGGAAAGTATTGTGGGGCACACTATCACACTTACGAATTTCATAAGGATAATAGTACCTACAATTCGTTTATCTCGGATTGTTAATATCGGTGATTTAATGTCTGGTCAATTTCGTGACCTCCCCATTATAAGTCAATGGGGAAATATGCAAATGCTTCCTATTCTGAGGATGCGCATGATACCAGCCCAATTACTTCTGGATCATGTTTTTATAGGCCATTTTTGAAGACCCAGTTGCATTTTTGGTTCAGTGACCCCACGTGTTGAATCTATCGTCCGGATTTGTTTTCCCTCGGATTTTTTGTTTTAATGAAATTTAGTATTATTGGCAATCAAGAGCTGAAACGCAACTGCTAATAAAAAAGTAAATGCACATACATACTGACGTGATGAATATGATGATTAAGTGAATAATACATCTGAAGTGGTTTTGACGATCAGTATTTCTAAGGACATGATCGCTTAGTAAATGTTCACAGAAATGACATAGTAATGATTTTTGCTGGCATTTTGACCCCCGAGTACTTCATGAGAAGGAGCATTTTGTCCCCGCCTTATCCATAAGGACAGAACACTTTACCACCTCTGAGCGACGGATTCAGATTTGGCCCAAACCTCGGCCCGAGATCAATTCTGGCACGCTAATCACGAATATGACCTTCATTTGCCTGTGCAAGGTCATTGTCAAGGTCACGTTCGAGGTAAAAGGACGGGGTCGTTGGATATAGACGTTAGATACGGGCCACTGACCAGGCTGTCTATCATCTGTGACCACTTTGGAAAGGATACGGCAATAAATTCGGGACGTTATGCGGTACCACGTCCTTTGACCTCGAATTTGACCTCTAATGTCAAAGGCCACGGGGCATGTCACTGTGACGGACGTTAGATATGGACCCTGTCTATCATCTGGGATCGCTTTTGGAAGGATCCGGCAATAAATTCAGGACGTTATGCGGTACCCCGTCCTTGACCTCGAATTTGACCGCCAAGGTCAAAGGTCACGGGTCAGGTTACGATGACGGACATTAGATATGGACCCTGTCTATCATCTGGGATCGCTTTTGGAAGGATCCGGCAATAAATTCGGGACGTTATGCGGTACCCCGTCCTTTGACCTCGAATTTGACCTCCAAGGTCAAAGGTCACGGGTCAGGTTACGATGACGGACGTTAGATATGGACCCTATATGGACCCTACCTATGGACATCTGGGATCACTTTTGAAAGGATCCGGCAATAAATTCGGAACGTTATGCAGTACCCTGTCCTTTGACCTCGAATTTGACCTTGAAGATTCGACCTTGAACAGGAAAATGAAGGTCATATTCGTGATCAGCGTGCCAGAATTGACAATGGGCCGAGGTTTGGGCCAAATCTGAATCCGTCGCTGAATAAGTCGCGGAATAAGTCGCTAACTTTTTTGTATAGGATTTGCCGGCGCCGAAGGCGCCGTAGCGTTTTCGGGAAGCCGCCAGGGCGCCCTTGCGTCTACCAACAGCACCGTAGCACTCTTGGAAGGCACCCTGGCACCCTCAGAAGACATCTTGCCGCCCTCACAACGCATTATGCCGCCCTCGGAAGGTACATCGCCGCCCTCGGAAGGCATTATGCCGCCCTCGGAAGGCACCATGCCGCCCCCGTCACCGAGGAAATATGCCGCCCTCAGGCCTGAAGCCCCCTGCCTTAGAAAATCCTGGATCCGCCCCTGTCTTAGCATCCGGTATGTTGTCAAGTTTGGGGATGTAACGGAAGTTGGCTCACATTCAGCCCAGATTCAGCCCGGCCCAGATTCGTGCTACCATATCTGAAGGAAAACTTTACCAGCCAAAATGTATTAAATATCCATCAAAAACGTTAAGAAGGGGTATCATTCGAAAGCCCTCATCGCAATGAACACAGCCATACCCTTGGACATTCCCTATATTGCCCACGAAAGGTCCCAGACCCGTCCGAAAATGCAGTCACTCAAACTCACTGAGTTAGCGGGACGCGGCGATTTCAACCAAACTCAGGGAAATAATAGAACAGCACATGCCGGATCCGAAAATCATAGTCCCTATTCGTGACATTTTCAAATTTTACCTTCAGGGCTACTCAAGCTTGCAAAATTACCCCTTCTCCCATGTTAACATGCAGTCACTCAAACAATAATAAGTAACAGAAGGACGCACCAATCAGTTCAAGACTCCGCATACTCCTGTAGAAATGTCTTCCGCAAATTTCCGGAAAGTGGCAATGTGTGACACTCAAAGGTACAGCTTCCAGAGGCTGTCAAGCTTTCCAGTTCTTGTCAATATATATATATTCGCTGAGTTGGCGGGACGCGGTGATTTCAACCAAACTCGAGGAAATAATGGAACAGCACATGCCGGATCCGAAAATCATAGTCCCTATTCGTGACATTTTCAAATTTGACCTTCAGGGCCACTCAAGCTTGCAAAATTACCCCTTCTCCCATGTTAACACGCAGTCACTCAAACAATAATAAGTAACAGAAGAACGCACCAATTAGCTCAAGACTCCGCATACTCGTGTAGAAATGTCTTCCGCAAATTTCCAGAAAGTGGCAATGTGTGACACTCAAAGGTACAGCCTCCAGAGGCCGTCAAGCTTTCCAGTTCTTTTCAATATATATATATATATATATATATATATATATATATATATATATATATATATATATATATATATATATATATATATATATATATATATATATATATATATATATATATATATATATATATATATATATATATATATATATTCGCTGAGTTGGCGGGACGCGGTGATTTCAACCAAACTCGAGGAAATAATGGAACAGCACATGCCGGATCCGAAAATCATAGTCCCTATTCGTGACATTTTCAAATTTGACCTTCAGGGCCACTCAAACTCGCAAAATTACCCCTTCTCCCATGTTAACATTCAGTCATTCAAACGATAACAAGTAACAAAAAGACGCACCAATTAGCTCAAGACTCCGCATACTCGTGTAGAAATGTCTTCCGCAAATTTCCAGAAAGTGGCAATGTGTGACACTCAAAGGTACAGCCTCCAGAGGCTGTCAAGCTTTCCAGTTCTTTTCAATATATTTATTCGCTGAGTTGGCGGGACGCGGTGATTTCAACCAAACTCAAGGAAATAATAGAACAGCACATGCCGGATCTGAAAATCATGGTCCCTATTCGTGACATTTTCAAATTTGACCTGCAGGGCCACTCAAGCTTGCAAAATTACCCAATTTCCCATGTTAACATGCAGTCACTCAAACAATAATAAGTAATAAAAGGACGCACCAATTAGCTCAAGACTCCGCTAACTGGTGTAGAAATGTCTTCCGCAAACTTACAGAAGATGGCAATGTGTGACACTCAAGAAAACAGCTCCCAATTGCCGTCAAACATTTTTGGTTGCTGCTTGCTTTTATAGTCCAGTGAAAAATAATTTAGTGTCGTCACTTCACCTCTGGAGGCTGCACCTTTGAGTGTCACACATTGCCACTTTCTGGAAATTTGCGGAAGACATTTCTACACCAGTTAGCGGAGTCTTGAGCTAATTGGTGCGTCCTTTTGTTACTTATTATTGTTTGAGTGACTGCATGTTAACATGGGAAATGGGGTAAATTTGCAAGCTTGAGTGGCCCTGCAGGTCAAATTTGAAAATGTCACGAATAGGGACTATGATTTTCAGATCCGGCATGTGCTGTTCTATTATTTCCTTGAGTCTGGTTGAAATCGCCGCGTCCCGCCACCTCAGCGAATAAATATATTGAAAAGAACTGGAAAGCTTGACAGCCTCTGGAGGCTGTATCTTTGAGTGTCACACATTGCCACTTTCTGGAAATTTTCGGAAGACATTTCTACACCAGTTAGCGGAGTCTTGAGCTAATTGTTGCGTCCTTCTGTTACTTATGATCGTTTGAGTGACTGCATGTTAACATGGGAGAAGGGGTAATTTTGCAAGCTTGAGTGGCCCTGAAGGTCAAATTTGAAAATGTCACGAATAGGGACTATGATTTTCGGTTCCGGCATGTGCTCTTCTATTATTTCCTTGAGTTTGGTTGAAATCGCCGCGTCCCACCAACTCAGCGAATATATATATACTGAAAAGAACTGGAAAGCTTGACGGCCTCTGGAGGCTGTACCTTTGAGTGTCACACATTGCCACTTTCTGAAAATTTGTGAAAGACATTTCTACACCAGTTAGCGGAGTCTTGAGCTAATTGGTGCGTCCTTTTGTTACTTATTATTGTTTGAGTGACTGCATGTTAACATGGGATAAGGGGTAATTTTGCAAGCTTGAGTGGCCCTGAAGGTCAAATTGGAAAATGTCACGAATAGAGACTATGATTTTCGGATCCGGCATGTGCTGTTCTACTATTTCCTTGAGTTTGGTTGAAATCGCCGCGTCCCGCCACCTCAGCGAATAAATATATTGAAAAGAACTGGAAAGCTTGACAGCTTCTGGAGGCTGTACCTTTGAGTGTCACACATTTCCACTTTCTGGAAATTTTCGGAAGATATTTCCACACCAGTTAGCGGAGTCTTGAGCTAATTGTTGCGTCCTTCTGTTACTTATGATCGTTTGAGTGACTGCGTGTTAACATGGGAGAAGGGGTAATTTTGCAAGCTTGAGTGGCCCTGAAGGTCAAATTTGAAAATGTCACGAATAGGGACCATGATTTTCGGATCCGGCATGTGCTGTTCTATTATTTCCTTTGGTTTGGTTGAAATCACCGCGTCCCGCCAACTCAGCGAATATATATATTGACAAGAACTGGAAAGCTTGACGGCCTCTGGAGGCTGTACCTTTGAGTGTCACACATTGCCACTTGCCGAAAATTTGCGGAAGACATTTATACACGAGTATGCGGAGTCTTGAGCTAATTGGTGCGTCCTTCTGTTACTTATTATTGTTTGAGTGACTGCATGTTAACATGGGAGAAGGGGTAATTTTGCAAGCTTGAGTGGCCCTGAAGGTCAAATTTGAAAATGTCACGAATAGGTACTATGATTTTCGGATCCGGCATGTGCTGTTCTATTATTTCCTTGAGTTTGGTTGAAATCGCCGCGTCCCGCCAACTCAGCGAATATATATATTGAAAAGAACTGGAAAGCTTGACGGCCTCTGGAGGCTGTACCTTTGAGTGTTACACATTGCCACTTTCTGGAAATTTGCGGAAGACATTTCTACACGAGTATGCGGAGTCTTGAGCTAATTGGTGCGTCCTTCTGTTACTTATTATTGTTTGAGTGACTGCGTGTTAACATGGGAGAAGGGGTAATTTTGCAAGCTTGAGTGGCCCTGAAGGTCAAATTTGAAAATGTCACGAATAGGGACTATGATTTTCGGATCCGGTATGTGCTGTTCTATTATTTCCTTGAGTTTGGTTGAAATCACCGCGTCCCGCCAACTCAGCGAATATATATATTGACAAGAACTGGAAAGCTTGACAGCCTCTGGAAGCTGTACCTTTGAGTATCACACATTGCCACTTTCTGGAAATTTGCGGAAGACATTTCTACACGAGTATGCGGAGTCTTGAGCTAATTGGTGCGTTCTTCTGTTACTTATTATTGTTTGAGTGACTGCGTGTTAACATGGGAGAAGGGGTAATTTTGCGAGCTTGAGTGGCCCTGAAGGTCAAATTTGAAAATGTCACGAATAGAGCCTATGACTTTTGGATCCAGCATGTGCTGTTCTATTATTTCCCTGAGTTTGGTTGAGATCGCCGCGTCCCGCCAACTCAGCGAATATATATATATATATATATTGAAAAGAACTGGAAAGCTTGACGGCCTCTGGAGGCTGTACCTTTGAGTGTCACACATTGCCACTTTCTGGAAATTTGCGGAAGACATTTCTACACGAGTATGCGGAATCTTGAGCTAATTGGTGCTTCCTTCTGTTACTTATTATCGTTTGAGTGACTGCATGTTAACATGGGAGAAGGGGTAATTTTGCAAGCTTGAGTGGCCCTGAAGGTCAAATTTGAAAATGTCACGAATAGGGACATGATTTTCGGATCCGGCATGTGCTGTTCTATTATTTCCTTGAGTTTGGTTGAAATCACCGCGTCCCGCCAACTCAGCGAATATATATACTGAAAAGAACTGGAAAGCTTGACAGCCTCTGGAGGCTGTACCTTTAAGTGTCACACATTGCCACTTGCCGGAAATTTGCGGAAGACATTTCTACACGAGTATGCGGAGTCTTGAGCTAATTGGTGCGTCCTTCTGTTACTTATTATCGTTTGAGTGACTGCATGTTAACATGGGAGAAGGGGTAATTTTGCAAGCTTGAGTGGCCCTGAAGGTCAAATTTGAAAATGTCACGAATAGGGACTATGATTTTCGGATCCGGCATGTGCTGTTCTATTATTTCCTTGAGTTTGGTTGAAATCACCGCGTCCCGCCAACTCAGCGAATATATATATTGACAAGAACTGGAAAGCTTGACAGCCTCTGGAAGCTGTACCTTTAAGTTTCACACATTGCCACTTTCTGGAAATTTGCAGAAGACATTTCTACACGAGTATGCGGAGTCTTGAACTAATTGGTGCGTCCTTCTGTTACTTATTATCGTTTGAGTGACTGCATGTTAACATGGGAGAAGGGGTAATTTTGCAAGCCTGAGTGGCCCTGAAGGTCAAATTTGAAGATGTCACGAATAGGGACTATGATTTTCGGATCCGGCATGTGCTGTTCTATTATTTCCCTGAGTTTGGTTGAAATCACCGCGTCCCGCCAACTCAGCGAATATATATATTGAAAAGAACTGGAAAGCTTGACGGCCTCTGGAAGCTGTACCTTTGAGCGTCACACATTGCCACTTTCTGGAAATTTGCGGAAGACATTTCTACACGAGTATGCGGAGTCTTGGGCTAATTGGTGCGTCCTTCTGTTACTTCTTATTGTTTGAGTGACTGCATGTTAACATGGGAGAAGGGGTAATTTTGCAAGCTTGAGTGGCCCTGAAGGTCAAATTTGAAAATGTCACGAATAGGGACTATGATTTTCGGATCTGGCATGTGCTGTTCTATTATTTCCTTGAGTTTGGTTGAAATCGCCGCGTCCCGCCAACTCAGCGAATATATATATATATATATATATATATATATATATATATATATATATATATATATATATATATATATATATATATATTGAAAAGAACTGGAAAGCTTGACGGCCTCTGGAGGCTGTACCTTTGAGTGTCACACATTGCCACTTGCCGGAAATTTGCGGAAGACATTTCTACACGAGTATGCGGAGTCTTGAGCTAATTGGTGCGTCCTTCTGTTACTTATTATTGTTTGAGTGACTGCATGTTAACATGGGAGAAGGGGTAATTTTGCAAGCTTGAGTGGCCCTGAAGGTCAAATGTGAAAATGTCACGAATAGGGACTATGATTTTCGGATCTGGCATGTGCTGTTCTATTATTTCCTTGAGTTTGGTTGAAATCGCCGCGTCCCGCCAACTCAGCGAATATATATATTGAAAAGAACTGGAAAGCTTGACGGCCTCTGGAGGCTGTACCTTTGAGTGTCACACATTGCCACTTTCTGGAAATTTGCGGAAGACATTTATACACGAGTATGCGGAGTCTTGAGCTAATTGGTGCGTCCTTCTGTTACTTATTATTGTTTGAGTGACTGCATGTTAACATGGGAGAAGGGGTAATTTTGCAAGCTTGAGTGGCCCTGAAGGTCAAATTTGAAAATGTCACGAATAGGGACTATGATTTTCGGATCTGGCATGTGCTGTTCTATTATTTCCTTGAGTTTGGTTGAAATCGCCGCGTCCCGCCAACTCAGCGAATATATATATTGAAAAGAACTGGAAAGCTTGACGGCCTCTGGAGGCTGTACCTTTGAGTGTCACACATTGCCACTTTCTGGAAATTTGCGGAAGACATTTCTACACGAGTATGCGGAGTCTTGAGCTAATTGGTGCGTCCTTCTGTTACTTATTATTGTTTGAGTGACTGCGTGTTAACATGGGAGAAGGGGTAATTTTGAAAGCTTGAGTGGCCCTGAAGGTCAAATTTGAAAATGTCACGAATAGGGACTATGATTTTCGGATCCGGCATGTGCTGTTCTATTATTTCCTTGAGTTTGGTTGAAATCACCGCGTCCCGCCAACTCAGCGAATATATATATTGACAAGAACTGGAAAGCTTGACAGCCTCTGGAAGCTGTACCTTTGAGTGTCGCACATTGCCACTTTCCGGAAATTTGCGGAAGACATTTCTACACGAGTATGCGGGGTCTTGAACTAATTGGTGCGTCCTTCTGTTACTTATTATTGTTTGAGTGACTGCATGTTAACATGGGAGAAGGGGTAATTTTGCAAGCTTGAGTGGCCCTGAAGGTCAAATTTGAAAATGTCACGAATAGGGACTATGATTTTCGGATCCGGCATGTGCTGTTCTATTATTTCCCTGAGTTTGGTTGAAATCGCCGCGTCCCGCTAACTCAGTGAGTTTGAGTGACTGCATTTTCGGACGGGTCTGGGACCTTTCGTGGGCAAGATAGGGAAAGTCCAAGGATATAGCTGTGTTTGTTGCGATGAGGGCTTTCGAATGATACCCCTTCTTAACGTTTTTGGTGGATATTTAATAAATTTTGGCTGGTAAAGTTTTCCTTTCAGATATGGTAGCACGAATCTGGGCCGGGCTGAATCTGGGCTGAATGTGGGCCAACTTCCGTTACATAGTTTGGGGAGCGTTTGGAGTGGTGTTTCTGAAAATCAAGGTCTGTAAAGATAAGGTTGTGCCATATGACAAAATCACGTGACCAAGCGATTATGAAACGATCAGCAAGATTTCGAGTTAGCCACTAGAGAATAGCACGTGCAACCACTCCCGGGGCTCCTCCGCTTTTTTGGACCTTAACTTTTTTCCACGTGCCGAAACTCCCATTGGATTGACATAGCGAGTCGTGGAAGCGTAATCACTAATGTAAAACGAAGCATGATGCCAGCCCGTTGAGACAAAAGTAATCACAGGGCGATGTGCACAAATAATTGGAGTTTTTTATGGTATTTTTTTTTTTTCACGCCGCCGCCGAATCGAATCGAACCACGCCGAATCGAATGATGACGAAATTACGCAGATCAGTCCCATAGCCTCGGAGCATGGGCTTGCCTGCAGCAGTTGTTGGTGGTTTTTGTCCAATTTCGTCCACTTAGAGTAAGACAATTTGTATAAAACGCAAAACGGCACCGTTTTGGACCACGCCGGATCGAAAGGTGAAGAAATCATGCAGATCGGTTCTATAGCCACGTAGTGTGGGTTTGCCTGCAACTGGTTTCGGTGGGTTTTGGTCCAATTTGGTCAACTTAGAATGGACCAATCTGGATAAAACGCAAAACGGTACAACTTTGGACCACGTCGGACTGAATGTGGACAAAATAATGCAGATCGGTTCAATAGCCTCGGAGCATGGGCTTGCCTGCAACGGTTTTTGGTGGTTTTTGGCCCAATTTTGTCTACTTAGAGTGAACCAATCTGTATAAAACGCAAGAGGGCATCGTTTTGGACCACGCCGGATCGAATGGTGAAAAAACCATTCAGATCGGTTCCATAGCCTCGGAACATGGGCTTGCCTGCAACGGTTTTTGGTGGTTTTGGTCCGATTTGGTCCATTTAAAGTGAACCAATCTGTAAAAAAAACGCAATACGGCACCGTTTTGCACCAAGCCGCATCGAATGGTGCAGAAATCACGCAGATCGGTCCCATAGCCTCGGAGCATAGGCTTGCCTGACAAATTGAACTACAGGTTTGTATCCAATTTGGTTCATTTAGATTAGAATAAAGTATATAAAATCCAAACGGCACCCATTCCGACCAGTTGAAATTGAATGGTGAAAAAATCACTCAGATCGGTCCAGTAGTTTCGGAGCATGGGCTTGCCTGCTAATCTGGACAGTTTTTTAGACCCTCCCTATTCAATACATACAAAACATGGCTGCACTTATCATGTGACCAAGGCCGCCCTCAGCTGATGCAATACGAAATTGTTAACATTCATATTGACATATATAAAGTCAACTCCTCATATTAATTTATTGCTGACCAATATTGATAGATTGGTCAGTAATAAATTAATACGAGGAGTTGACTGTTTAGCAATCATAAATGTATCACGTGATCAATACCTACACCCCTACACCGGCAAAATAATAGTGCGGCAAAACAATAGCCGAAGTGCGCCAAAAAAAAATCAACCTCTGGACCTGCCATATATGGTCATGCTCCGCCCCGTTATGGTCACGTGGCATTTGAAGGGGGGTTGCTGAAAATATAAGTATCTGAACCATCTGAACCATCTGGCCATCTGAACAAACGTATACGATCTGTGAGGATGGATAATTACGACAGCTTAATAATTATAATTACGACAGCTTCAAAGGCAACTGGCAAGTGAATATTCAACAGTTCTGGTTTACGTGTCAGGCGATTTGAAGATCTCCGGAACGGAGGATCGTAGGCGTAAAGTTCGCAGCGGTAGAAGAAATGCTTGGTTGAGATATGGGGTGCGATCGGCAATACGACGAATTCGCCGCAATTACGACGAATTCGTCGGTGATTCGTCGGACGCCGAATATTCGCTCAGTTTGTGTTCGGGAACACGACGAATCTGCAAACGAGCGAATTCGCCCGTCGAATTCACTCTGTCGGAGCGCGAATTTCCAAACTAGTCGTCGGAATGGCTAATTTATTTTGCAGTGTGCCATAACGTCATCTGCAATATTAAATATTCGGAGAGCGAATTCGTCGTGTTGCCGATCGCACCCTAGGGGTGCGATCGGCAACACGACGAATTCGCTCTCCGACGAGTTCGCCGTCTCGTGCGTTCTCTAACAACACAATTATCCGCCGGTTTTGTCACGCGCCGTGTCATGGTTTGTGTAGTTATATAATATATAGCCTTGGTTTGTGTGGTTATTTTACTTGTTTTCAGAAATAACGGTACTTTGAACTTCGTCAGTACTCAGCAACACTGCAGTCAATACAGCAATACTGCAGATGACGTTATGGCACACTGCAAAAGAAATTAGCCCTCCCGACGACTGGTTTGGAAATTTGCGCTCCGACAGAGCGAATTCGTTGGGCGAATTCGCTCGTTTGCAGATTCGTCGTGTTGCCGAACACAAACTGAGCGAATATTCGGCGTCCGACGAATCACCACCGAATTCGTCGTGATTACGGCGAATTCGTCGTGTTGCCGATCGCACCCTTTTTCAGTACTCAGCAACACTGCAATCAATACAGCAATACTGCAGATGACGTTATGGCACACTGCAAAAGAAATTAGCCCTCCCGACGATTGGTTTGGAAATTCGCTCTCCGACAGAGCGAATTCGTCGGGCGAATTCGCTCGCATGCAGATTCGTCGTCTTGTCGAACACAAGCTGAGCGAATATTCGGCGTCCGACGAATCACCGACGAATTCGTCGTGATTACGGCGAATTCGTCGTGTTGCCGATCGCACCCTAATTCAGCAACCATCAGCTGTTCCCAAACAAACATGGCTGCGCCCACTGCGTAGAGGGCAAGACCGGCGGCAAGATGTTGTCGCTACTGCGGTTGAACAAGATCAATCCTTTGAGGAGGATAAGTACATATGTCCTGTAAGTATTCAATATGAAGTGTTCTTATTAAGCATGACACGTTTTGTATCGCCAATATGTGTAATTTAAGCCGGACACCCGATCTCTGCGTCAATTTTGTCGCGTGTTGTGGAAGTGATGTTTTCAGTTGCATTTTGTGTAAATAATCAAATACTGACTATTTGCATTTTAATTTTGCATACAGAAGCCCTCCATTTACATACTTTTCTCTGTGATAACCCGAACTGGACTTAGTCTGCATCAACATACGTGAGAGCATTCTAAATGAGAATGTGACGCCACATTGAAAAACAGAATCCCACTTCTCCATGCCATGCTTTATAATATTTTCCACTGTGTTTTTGTCACAAATGCATCATCAGCATGTTTTCACCAATGGTGACTTTTTGCAAGGTGAAAAATGCTGAAAATGATAATTGATAGGTACCTACTGGTGATTGGCCATGAACCAAGCATTCATTAAAATTTAAGCCATGGATCTTGTCATCCTTACTAATAGATGTAATAGGGTAAAAGTCCAATCTTCGGACACATCTGAATCTCAGACTTTTCATGCTATCAGAATGCAGATGATACTGACACATTGTTTACAATATGATTAATGATAGCATGAAAAGTTTGAGGATAGTATGTGTCCGGGTTACGGCAGTTGACCTTATCTGTAATTACTCCATTATCACAACCAGCACAGCCATTTTCACTGGGGATGTTCTTTTCATTCCCCTCACTCCGACAGAAATGAGCAGAATGTTCTGGTAATACCTGACATATTTTTTTTAAGAAGCTGCCTGCCATCATTCCCCACATAGTTTTGATTCAGAATTAGCTAAAGAATGCAGCCTGAAAAACATGAAAACTCCTTGCAAGCATTTTCCTCAACAGACCAGGGATGTAGGAACATTAGGGGGGCAGAATCTGCTCCATTCCCCCAACTTTGACAATTTATATTATTAGCACTATTATTTAACTGGAACAAATAGACCAAAAAGTCTGGTCACCTGGTCACTTCAGCCCCTCAACTTTGAAATTAATGTGTCCATGCAATTAACCCTAGGCAGTTTCAGTTAACTCAGCTTACATCATATTTTATTCTGATGTTGGGGATATGTAAGGCTAATAATATTGATTATTATTATTTTTTAAATAAAAGATAAAGTTGTTGTTTAGTTGAAAAAGATAAAGTTGTTTTAACCTAACCTTAACCTTTAGAGAGTTATGTTCAGTTTCATATACTTGCTACAAACTATAACTTTTATTTTTATTTCTCATTCATGATTGACATAATTTAGCATTTGTTGGGGTTGGAATTATTTTGTCATGCTATTTTATTGTTATATTGTTATGTTGTTGTCCCTACCAACCACAGGGAGTGGGCATTGCAGTGGGAATTATAAACAAAAGATGCACTCACACTTGCACTCATACACATACATGCCATACATTACATACATACGTACACTCATACATAATTATATTTGGAAAACTAAACATGATTCTATTATTTGTGAAACTACAGTGCACTTAATACATAAGTGCCCACCTGAAAAATTAATAGAAAACTTATTTATTATTTTGGTAAATTTGATTAAATTATACTTTTTGACTTTTTAGGAATTAGATGAAAAATGACCATGTTCTGCTACAATAACAGGTGATTTTGCCACATTTGTGCTTGTAACTTGAGGTTTGCTGCAATGTCATTGCATTTGTTTTCAGTGCATGATAAATGTAACTAAGTTTTCTGTTCTATTTCAGCTTTCCTGAGATCCCTGATGACACCCCTGAAACAAACTCCCTCCTGAGGACCGACCAGCCTCCAAAGTACTCTGATCTGACAACCCTCAAGTGCCATGATGCAGTCCTCAAGCTGGCGTACCAGTTTGAATATGACATGGCCTGCTATGGGGATGATTTGGAAGGTATGTGCATTGGCACTTTGCTTTTTCTACAATCTGAAGCAACTAGAGTATTTTAGGATAGGGAGATTTTAGTGGAAAGCCATTACATTTTTGTCTAAGTTTATTTTGTTTATCTTTTGCTGTCATTTCCCCTCTTCAGTGAGTGTCCATACCTATGAACATGTATTACTCCCATGGGGTATGCACTATGGGACTGTTCAGCGCCCTCAAACGGATTAGGTTTAGGCTTCATTTTCTCCACCGGTCGTTCCCGCGCCTCAACTAAAATCGGTTGAGCTTCCACCAACCTCAACCGGTTAAGCAAGCCCTCCACCGTTCGGCGATCGGTTGAGGCTAGTGGAGGAAAGTTGACGTTATGTGACGGCAGTTCTGGCGCACTGTCGCGTATTAGTGGCGCGCTGTCCATGCTGCCTACATTGGAAATCTCCACCGCCCGTCCCCGTGCTCCGCTGCACCGCGTCTCAACCGGCGGTAGGAAAACCTCCTCCGATTGAGGGCGCTGGAGCAGCCCCAATGTAACCTGTGAACTGAAACCTATCCCTACTTACTTCTGACTGTATTCCCTTTGCTTGTTTGTGCTACTTTAGATCCTGGGATCCTGTGCACAGGTATACTTGAGATGCAACAACACATTGTGCGAAAGATTCGCCCTAGCCGCTAAAAGTGCATTCATCACACTTCTTTAACCTTCCACTCGTGGCAGACACCGGCCGGCTGATGGGCAGCGAGGAGCCTGTGACGTTTGATGACGTCATCGGTCCAATCGAGCGCCGCGAGGTGCCGTTGAGCTATGTCTGGTCCACGATGAAGAACCTGTACACGGTGGACCGGAAGCTAGTGCCTCCACGCGTCTTCCAGCGGATCCATGCAGCGGCAGCCAAGGCACACGTCAGCAAGTACAACAACCCGGCCATCCACGCCGCCTGCCAGGTGGGAGGCAGCTTTGATCACAAAGATCTTGATGTATGCCTGTGGCAGTTAGGGTGCCTATAAGTCAAGGCAGTCAAGATCATGGAGTCTATTGTGAGTCGAGAGTCTATTGTGAGTCAGGAGTCTATTGTGAGTAGAGAGAGTATTGTGAGTCGAGTCTATTGTGAGTCGAGAGTCTATTGTGAGTCGAGAGTCTATTGTGAGTCGAGAGTCTATTGTGAGTCGAGAGTCTATTGTGAGTCGAGAGTCTATTGTGAGTCGAGAGTCTATTGTGAGTCGAGAGTCTATTGTGAGTCGAGAGTCTATTGTGAGTCGAGAGTCTATTGTGAGTCGAGAGTCTATTGTGAGTCGAGAGTCTATTGTGAGTCGAGAGTCTATTGTGAGTCGAGGGTCTATTGTGAGTCGAGAGTCTATTGTAAGTCGAGAGTCTATTGTGAGTCGAGAGTCTATTGTGAGTCGAGAGTCTATTGTGAGTCGAGAGTCTATTGTGAGTCGAGAGTCTATTGTGAGTCGAGAGTCTATTGTGATGTGAGCTGATGGTGGTGGAGAGCCATACTGCCATCGGCTCGATGGTGGATTGTGGTACTTGTGAATTGTAGTGATTATGTAGTCAATTTCCGACAGTTTGCTATTTCGGGAGGCGACGGTAATACTGCATTCGCAACATGATGGCGTTTTCATTCCTGCAGCGACATGGGAAAGATTAATTACACCTTCCCAGCATTTGGACCCTTAGCAATGCCTTGTATCAAACGCGTAATGGATACATCAAGAGGTTCTTGGCGTTTATCAAGAGATTGAGAAGAGCAGACCTTCACACAGTAATTGCCTTCCCTCGTCTCTACAGGAGCTGCTGTCGGACAAGCACCTCCTCTCGGAGGAGCAGACCCGCGTGGTGGAGAAATATGCCAGAGATGGACGGCTTAACGGGCTGGAGCTGCGTGGTAGTGACCTGCGCAAATTCAAACTCCACTCCAGTCGGCTCAGGAAGGAACAGGCCGAGTTCTTTGGTGAGTGGAACCAGACTGGTTATTTATTATGTTTTATTCGCATGTTTGTGGCGTCTCTGTTTCGGCTCACTGCATGCAAGTGTGTGTTTACTTGTTTTCTGTAGTGAGTACTGCAGTGTTGATTGCAGTCAGAGTTATGGTTAGTGGAGATTCCTATGTTCGCCTTACACGAAGGTTGAATAGCAAAAAAAGTCACAAAAGTGATTGAATCAATCTTTTGATTCAATCACTTTTGATTCAAACCATGTTTGTATTCAATATCTGTTCATAATACAAATATATGGTGTTGAATCAGTCATTTCTTGATTTATTAAGTTTGTATTGATTCATTGAAATCGATGCAATCAAGTGAACACAAACTTCCATGCGATGAGACGCGATTTAGTCTGCAAAGGAGTGAATACAAAAAATAAATAACCCGTCTGGTTGGCACTCCACTACAGTATGTTCGCGGAGGAACAGTTCCTCCGCGAACCTACTGTAGTGGAGTTCCAACCAGACTGGTTATTTACTTTTTGTATTTTGTATTCTTGTGAACTTTTTTAAAAATTTAATCCCAATGTTTTTGAATGGGTGGATTTCCGAGGGAGGCCCCGCGCTAAGCATAGCTTGTTGAGCAGGCCCTAACCCCACCACCCGATCAAGCAATTCCTGGCGTCCGGCAGAATTTAGAAGCGAAAGTTTTACGTGCCCGACATACCTGGACACGGTCCGCCCCGCCCTCTGACGTCACCTGACCTTGAGTGTGACCGCTGCCACCGGCCACAGGCCATCCCAGTCAGGGGCAAATAGCGAGCGCCGAAGCGACTCGAACCCGGGCTGCCACAACCGGGTGAGGTCAGAAGCCCAGCGCTCTCCCAACTGAGCTACAGGGGCGGACAAACTTAGCCAGTTTCTCAGGAACTGGCCGAGTTCTTTGGCGAATTGGCAATCCACTATGGTGGATTGAACTTAAAGAAGAAGAGAGAAAGAAGAGTTAAATCATTTGGAAACCTTGCTACATGCTGTTTTTGAAGCACTTCCTGAAAACGACTTTGTTGCGATGTGCCATAGGGGGTGTTCCGAAGGCTCTAATACAACCAATTATGGACAGTGTATCAGTATTTCACTTCATGAGTAGCAGCATCTTTTAGCATCAGTCCAAATGTTTCCAAAGCTTTCGTTTCCGCCAGCATTTTCCTCTGTGCCTCTGGCCCCGACAATAGTTGCCTGGTGACCATAGCTGTGTCGATAGCTGTGGTGCTGTGGATAGCATAGCTGTGTCGATCGTAGCTGTGGTGACCATAGCTGTGTAGGGCAATATGTATGTATATGCATATTTATCCATGTGTTAATAACTGTGTTTCTGTATTTGTGTCTGCCGCTGTATATCCATCTCTGATAAACACATAACACAATGGACGCCACATAGCCTAGTAACTGCGGCGCCCTTAACACGCGCACGGCCGGGGGTCTGCGCCAAATACGAACGGCCGGATGGGGGGGGGGTTGATTTCAGCCCCCCCCCCCCCCCCAAGATCCCGAAAACTTCGCAACGTAGCGACAAGCGGAAAACGACATTAGATAGTCGAGACAAGCTCTATAGAAAGTATATCGGTCTTTTGTTTATCAGGTCAATATTGAGGTCATCAAGGGTCATATTTGTCAGTTTAGGACTTTTCTCCAGAAACCCCCGGGTATCACAGGAACTATGATAGGTAGGAGCAAACGGGAAAAAACAGTGGAAAGCTCTTGAAAAATGCAATCGCGAAGGTGTCCTCAAATTTGACCTCAGGTCAATAGTTAAGGCTCCAGAGATCAGCAAAGGTCAAAAAGGCTACTTTTTGACAAAGCTGTTTTTCGAAATAATATTTTATCTAATAAAGATAGGGCACTAATGTTGACGCCATCGTGTTTTTCTTGTCAAACCGCTTTGAATCATATTCCTGTTAACCAGGTTAGGCCA
>JAXIVJ010001667.1:0-60000 GCA_036785665.1 Chirona hameri | reverse complement strand
ATAACTCACTCAATCAATTACCCACTCACTCACTCACTCACTCACTCACTCACTCACTCACTCACTCACTCACTCACCCACTCACACTCACTCACTCACTCACTCAATCACTATCACTCACTCAATCACCCACTCACTCACCGACTCACTCACCCACTCACTCACTCAATCAATCACCCACTCACTCACCCACTCACTCACTCAGTCAATCACCCACTTACTCACTCACTTACTCATTCACTCACTCACTTACTCACTCACTCACTCACTCAACCACTCACTCACTCAACCACTCACTCACTCAACCACTCACTCACTCACTCAACCACTCACTCGCTCACTCACTCGCTCACTCACTCACTCACTCAATCACTCACTCAATCACTCAATCACTTACTCACTCAATCACTCACTCAATCACTCACTCAATCACCCAATCACCCAATCACCCACTCACTCACACTCACACTCACTCACACTCACACTCACACTCACTCACACTCACACTCACACTCACTCACACTCATTCACTCACACTCACTCAATCACTCAATCAATCAATCAATCAATCACTCAATCACTCACTCATTCAATCACTCACTCACTCACTCAATCACTCACTCACTCAATCACTCACTCACTCAATCAATCACTCACTCACTCATTCACTCACTCACTCATCGACTCACTCACTCAATCACTCACTCACTCGCTCGCTCACTCACTCACTCACTCACTCAATCACTCACTCACTCAATCACTCAATCAATCAATCACCCACTCACTCACTCGCTCATCACCCACTCACTCAATCACTCACTCACTCAATCACTCACTCAATCAGTCACCCACTCACTCACTCATCACCCACTCACTCACTCACTCACTCACTCACTCAATCACTCAATCACTCAATCAATCACTCAATCACTCACTCACTCAGTCACTCACTTACTCACTCACTCAATCACCCACTCACTCACTCATTCACTCATTCACTCTCCCACCCACTCACTCACTAACTCACCAACTCACTAACTCACTCTCTCACCTCCCCTCTCCCCTAGGGACGACATCGCGCGTCTACTCGGCTACAAGACGCACATGCACAAGACGATGGAGGTGAAGATGGCCGGCAAAGTCAACGCCGTGGAGAGCATGATCGCCAGTCTGCTGGCCGCCGGTGAGTTGGCTTCACGCCAGATTGGAGTTCGAAACCCACCACTGGCGTATTTTAATCAAGATATTGTATGTGGACCATCCGGCTATTTCTATTGACCTATTGGTGTCTATTTTGTGTCTATTTTGTGTCTATGTTGTGTATGGTGTCCCATATGTGCTATTATGTCCCATATGTGATATTATGTCCCATATGTGCTATTATGTCCCATATGTGCTATTATGTCCCATATTGCTATTATGTCCCATATGTGATATGTCCCATATGTGCTATTATGCCCCATATGTGATATTATGTCCCATATGTGCTATTATGTCCCATATGTGCTATTATGTCCCATGTGTGCTATTATGCCCCATATGTGATATTATGTCCCATATGTGCTATTATGTCTCATATGTGCTATTATGTCCCATATGTGCTATTATGTCCCATATGTGCTATTATGTCCCATATGTGCTAGTATGTCCCATATGTGCTAGTATGCCCCATATGTGATATTATGTCCCATATGTGCTATTATGTCCCATATATGCTATTATGTCCCATATGTGCTATTGTGTTCGGTGATATCCTTTGATGACTATATGCTTTTATTTTCGAAGGAAGAGTGCCTTACACTGTATGATCTTATCTCAGTTTAAGTGTTAACTCTTAAAACTATTGTGGGTCTGCATATTGAAACAAGGGCGGAAGGACAAAGTGATTGACTGGAAGCATTATTGAGCTCGATATTCATTCAGGACAGCTTCGTAGCGACTCGTGACATGTTTGTGTCTATGTTTGTGTTTGTGACATGTTTGTGTCTATGATCGGCAGCGCGACCGGTGCAAGATAAGGAGATTCGGGACCTGAATGAGTTCGCCCACTCCAACGGCGAGCAGCAGCACCTGGAGATCTGCGACGTGCCTTACTGGAGGCGCCGGCACAAACTCAGCACGTTCAGGTCAGACAAACTCAACACACTCCGCTCAGGCTGACATGTCTGTGTGACAAACTCAGCAGGCCGAGGTCAGACCAGTTTCCGTTCTGGACGAACTCAGGATGCTCAGATCAGGCAGACTCGTCATACATAATCAGGTCAGGGAACTCACGTTCTTGTCAAACTCCCCGTGTCGTTACACGGAGCACACAAACTCCACGCACTTGTCTGACAAACTACGTGAGTACGCAGCTGCGGATACCAGCTGTACCGCTATTGTTGCCCAGTAACTCACGCTTCCACTTCTCCACCCAGCCTGTGTGCTCTAAAGACTCTTTCCTCCTGCAGCTCAGACGAAGTAGAAGTGCGCAGCTACTTCAGTTTCGGTGACGTGCTCCAGTTCCTGATGGAGTACTCCAGTGAGATGTTCGGCATCGAGTTCCGCGTGGAGAAGGACGACGGTAGGTGGCGCTGTCGTCGGGAAATGCCGGGCTTTCTGGGATATTGTACAGGATTCGACTAATTAATGCTTAACTGATGTAGACCGTCGCCAAGTGAAGGGTAAGTGCGAAAGTTTGTTTAAAGTTATGTGAAGAACAAAAACGACCTGTTCAATTTCTCCATTGTTTCCTTTCGTGAGACTTGTTTTGAAACAGCGTCGAATGACATCTACATATGTTCGCCAACTGTGCAGCAGTCACTGCCCTCCTGTGGTGACCATATCTCTGCCGCCGCCTCTCCCGGCAGGCGCGGAACGCTGGCACCAGGACGTGATTCGCTGCTCGGTCTGGGAGCAGGGGCAGAGGAAGGCGGAGCTGCTGATTGACCCCTACACCAGGTCAGAGGTCCCCTACACCAGGTCTCAGAGGTCCCCTACACCAGATCTCAGAGGTCCCCTACACCAGATCTCAGAGGTCCCCTACACCAGGTCTCAGAGGTCCCCTACACCAGGTCTCAGAGGTCCCCTACACCAGGTCTCAGAGGTCCCCTACACCAGGTCTCAGAGGTCCCCTACACCAGGTCTCAGAGGTCCCCTACACCAGGTCTCAGAGGTCCCCTACACCAGGTCTCAGAGGTCCCCTACACCAGGTCTCAGAGGTCCCCTACACCAGGTCTCAGAGGTCCCCTACACCAGGTCTCAGAGGTCCCCTACACCAGGTCTCAGAGGTCCCCTACACCAGGTCTCAGAGGTCCCCTACACCAGGTCTCAGAGGTCCCCTACACCAGGTCTCAGAGGTCCCCTACACCAGGTCTCAGAGGTCCCCTACACCAGGTCTCAGAGGTCCCCTACACCAGGTCTCAGAGGTCCCCTACACCAGGTCTCAGAGGTCCCCTACACCAGGTCTCAGAGGTCCCCTACACCAGGTCTCAGAGGTCCCCTACACCAGGTCTCAGAGGTCCCCTACACCAGGTCTCAGAGGTCCCCTACACCAGGTCTCGGAGGTCCCCTACACCAGGTCTCGGAGGTCCCCTACACCAGGTCTCAGAGGTCCCCTACACCAGGTCTCAGAGGTCCCCTACACCAGGTCTCAGAGGTCCCCTACACCAGGTCTCAGAGGTCCCCTACACCAGGTCTCAGAGGTCCCCTACACCAGGTCTCAGAGGTCCCCTACACCAGGTCTCAGAGGTCCCCAACACCAGGTTTCAGAGGTCCCCAACACCAGGTCTCAGAGGTCCCCAACACCAGGTCTCAGAGGTCCCCTACACCAGGTCTCAGAGGTCCCCTACACCAGGTCAGAGGGACAGGGTACGGTCTGGGAGCGGGGACAGAGGAGGGCGGAGCTGCTGATGACACCAGGTCAGGGGGCCGGTCTGAGCAGGGATCTGTCCTGGCATTTGATCGTATGGCAGCTGTGCAGTGTTAGTTTGGGGAACCGATGGGTGGTGGTGGTTGGATGAGATATTTGTTTTAATTAGATTTGATTTCGAGATATCACATAGTTATTGAAGAAAGAAGATTTTGTAGTGAAATTATTATTCATGCTGTTACTGAATATCACTGAAAGTCCCGTAAGATCCGTATGTAATAACTAATACGCCTGGACAGCTCGACTCAAATCACCCCGTCTCTAGTGACACGACACCAAGATTTTTCGCCCGAATCCTGTTTTCAATTGATCACAGTGAGCGTCAAGAGAAACTCGCATGCAGGTCTAATCTTTGACTGGCACTGGTACCACCCGACAGGGAAGGCAAGTCGTTCCCCTTCGGCGCGGGCTGGACCTTCACCGGCCGGCACCGCAGCGCCATCTGTAACACGCAGCCGATCTCGTACCTCAACTTCAACTTCGCGCCGCCGGATGGCAGCACCGCCGCCGGCCTGAGCTTCGAAGACGTGCAGACGCTCTTTGAGAAGGTGAGGAGGCGGCGTGGTGGCTGCGAGTCTGGAGGAAGGTACTGTAATGGTGTTGAAGTGTTTCCAGCTCTGCTGGTATAGTGGTTTCAAGTCATGCAGGACGATCTAAAGCCGAGCTTTTCGTTGGCGTCGTTGAATGGTGAGTTTTAAGTTGTAAACATAGTGAATTGTATTTGTGGTCATTTGACTATTCTCGTAAAAAAACTTTTTGTTGCGTAGATAACAGAGGAATGGTTCTATGATCGTCTCACGGATCGAGCACTATTCTCCTTGATTTTGTTGTCTCTTCAGCATTATAATAACGCTATGAGTCCGAAACTTGTTCTTTGTTTCTTGTGATGCTTCTAAACCTATATTGCTGTTAATTCGACATAGCACATTCGTTCGAACGAACTACACTTACCTTCCACCTTTCTTCATGCTATCACTTCCCGACCCCTGCTGACCTGTGTTCTCTCTCGGCAGTTCGGCCGCAGCATGATGACCCTGCTCTGCGCTGTGAACTACGCCGACGTCAGCGCGCCGAACAACATGGAGTGGGACGCCGTCGACATTGTGCCATACGTCTTCAGAAACTGGTGAGAAACTGGCCACGAATATACCCCGAACCGCTTTGTGTAGCCAGCATTTTCCTCGTAATAGGAAACAAGTTGCATATTATTTTGCATTAATTTGGTCTAACTTATCTAATCCGATGGCGAATACATCCCCCAAATTATCTTCTGAAAGCGTGTAGGTGAAAATCATCATATCCTCCTCCTGCAGGTAATTGAAGATGTGTTTAATGAACTTGCCACAGAGGGTTCAAAACGTTCCTAATCATGTTTCCACTGCTTGTACATTTGTTTTATTATAAACTTAAGCCCTTGCCCTGCCATTCCACGTGGACGCATCAGTGGATCCTGCTGTGTTGCATGTTCTCTGACCCGAGGGCCATCTGGACGTTACAGGCTGCGTGACCCTGCCAACGTGCAGCGCGTCTCCCGTCACCATGGCGACGGCAGTCAGCTGACGGAGGACGCCTGCCATCAGCTGATCGCCGCCAGCGACCACATGATTGGCCACGACCTCTGCCGGGAGCTTTACCAGGCGCAGCTCGACGTCAAACTCCATCTCGGGTAGGAGGATGGCAATCATGATCATGATTGTAATGATGGTTTGGATTTAAGAACATCAAAACTGCATAGTTGTATGGCGCACATCAACTTGGGTTCGACTAGGTATTACCTCGGTCAGCCTACAATCTCATGCAAGATGAGAATGTTGTAGTTTGAATAAAGGTCTACTTTTATTATGTCAAGCGTTGAACCTTGTTCAATGGATTTCCAGTATGATTTCGATACTTACTTTACGACGTAAATGCTTAGTTCGCAATACAAAATGGCGATAAGCTTTCGTCAAACAAGTATTATCGAGTCCCTCCCTGCCATCTTGTGTGCATCATTAGCGTCATATGGGAGCCACGTAGATGTCCTTAAACCCAAATCATCATCATCATCGTCATCATTAGTGTCACAATATAGCCGACGATTGCGTCTGTAACCTATAAGTGGAGCGTGACAAAGTGCTGCCATTACCGTAATTTTCCCATCGCAGTGTCCGCTGGCCACTATTTACTTCCGGTCTGTGAATCTGACCGGGCGCCTGTGCCGACTGTGACGTCCACAGGACTTCCGGTCTGTGAATCTGACCGGGCGCCTGTGCCGACTGTGACGTCCACAGGACTTCCAGTATGTGAATCTGACCAGGCGCCTGTGGACTGTGACTTCCGGTCTGTGAATCTGACCGGGCGCCTGTGGACTGTGACGTCCACAGGACTTCCGGTCTGTGAATCTGACCGGGCGCCTGTGGACTGTGACGTCCACAGGACTTCTGGTCTGTGAATCTGACCGGGCGCCTGTGGACTGTGACTTCCGGTCTGTGAATCTGACCGGGCGCCTGTGGGCTGTGACATCCACAGGAAGGACGGATTCTGGCTGCACATTCAGCAGGAGCTGTACAGTCAGTTCCTGCCGTTCCAGCTGCACTCCAAGGATGCCCACTCGATGAGCTTCGTCCAGGTACGTCTTCCTCGAACGGTGGCCCTCGTGATCGCGCTGACGAGGGGTGTGCGCTCCGATGGGAGTTTATGCGGTCGCTGGCGCTGCACGCGTCGTCGGCTTCGGCTGGTGGCATTCACCAGTGACACCTTACCGGTGGATTGTTTGGGTGATGTGTAAAAGGGGAATTAATATCAAACTGATTTGGTTCCAGATGTTTGCTTGATATGTTTGTACTAATGACCTGTCGTCCTGTGGGAAGTTTCGAAATATCAAGTATTCTTGCCAAACTACAAAAGACAAAATCAGCCGAGAATATGCAATGGAACATTATTCATGTATACTTATAGATGGATAATATTCGTTACACCCTAGTGAATTTCACTAGCGATGTCATGTTTGACGGAAGCCGTTGTTGCTCCAGTCTCTGGCGCAGGACCTTTCGGTGGCGGGGTGTACAGCAGCCTCTGGCCCTCTGACCGTGTGTCTGTTGTACAGTCTCTGACCGTGTGTCTGTTGTACAGTCTCTGACCGTGTGTCTGTTGTACAGTCTCTGACCGTGTATCTGCTGTACAGTCTCTGACCGTGTGTCTGTTGTACAGTCTCTGACCGTGTGTCTGTTGTACAGTCTCTGACCGTGTGTCTGTTGTACAGTCTCTGATCGTGTGTCTGTTGTACAGTCTCTGACCGTGTGTCTGCTGTACAGTCTCTGACCGTGTGTCTGTTGTACAGTCTCTGACCGTGTATCTGCTGTACAGTCTCTGACCGTGTGTCTGTTGTACAGTCTCTGACCGTGTGTCTGTTGTACAGTCTCTGACCGTGTGTCTGTTGTACAGTCTCTGACCGTGTGTCTGCTGTACAGTCTCTGACCGTGTGTCTGTTGTACAGTCTCTGACCGTGTGTCTGTTGTACAGTCTCTGACCGTGTGTCTGTTGTACAGTCTCTGACCGTGTGTCTGTTGTACAGTCTCTGACCGTGTATCTGCTGTACAGTCTCTGACCGTGTGTCTGCTGTACAGTCTCTGACCGTGTGTCTGTTGTACAGTCTCTGACCGTGTGTCTGTTGTACAGTCTCTGACCGTGTGTCTGCTGTACAGTCTCTGGCGCAGGACATCGGTGGCGGGGTGTACGGCAGTCTCTGGGCCCGGATGATCGCCGCGGACGTATCAGCAGCGTTCCACGAGGCCGGAGGGGAGCCCGAACAGCTGACGGCCGTCGGCAGAAGGTGAGGACTGGAGCCTGCTGAGTCAGGGGGCCTAATGGTGCTGTACAAAAACCGCTCTATGCGGAGGGAGCGATGTGACTTGTTTTATGGGCACCAAAATTACCTAAGTAGTTTGCGTATCTTGAAAACTCCAATTTACAAGTAAACGTGGTTTCCTTTGGCGATATACCGTTGTTGGAGTGCCATCGGACTTTGAACGAATAGTATTTGCAATCGATTGAACAGTGTCGCTATTGGTTTAAGTGTATCGCCTATATGCATCAGCAAATGTGTCAGCTCCCGGCCTCATTTCCCGAGGTCCCGTGACTCAATCGATGACCGGTCTCACACCATCCGGGGGGTCCCTGGCATGCAGTGTACACCTGTCAGAGATGATAACTCACACTGTCACCTCCCTGTGACTAGGCGCTAACACAGCGGTTCCTCTGCAGGTTCCGCGACACCTACCTCGCCTCTGGCGGCGCCGTCCATCCTTCGGAGGTGTTCCGTCGGTTCCGGGGCCGCGACCCCACCTGTGACGCCTTCATCCACCTGCACGGCCTCCACCGGCTGGGCAGACAACACAGCTGAACGGCTGGACAACAGGTTGGGCGCCGGGCTCGCGGGCGCCGAGCCCGCGGGCCGAGTGGGCAGGAGGGCATCTGAACGGCTGAACCCCCAGGCTGAGCAGGCGGCAGCATGGCTGAGCCTTCAGGCAGCGCGGCTTAGCCGGTGAGCCCGCATGCCGAGTGAGTTGCTGAGCTCTCAGACCGAACCGCCGAGGTCCCAGGCTGAGCAGGCTGAGCAGGCTGAGCAGGCTGAGCAGGATGGCTGTGTTGTCGAGCCCTCAGGCAGCGCGGCGGACCAGCCTGGCTAGCTGCCAACCCGCATCGGTTCGGTACTGAAGCGGTCTCCGGGTGCAGCGCGGTGCCGAAAGCTCGCTGTCTTGAAAGCTCGCCGTCGTGAAAGCTCGCGGCGGTGGAGTTGTGACGGGGAGTCTTTGGGAGCGTATGCGTCTGTGCGCGCGCCTGTATGTCATGAGTATGTTTGGTGATTTTTGAAGCTTTTGAGGCGCCAGAGGGCAGCGGCCGGGTGATGTCTGGAAGTGTGAGGTCAGATGATGCTTCGCCACTGGCGTCAGGACCTGATGTTGCCTGAACCTGTTGCCCGAGAGTGACTGAATGTGTTGTCCGCTGCGCGCCCGTCCGGCTGTGGCTGCTTTATGACATTCATGGCAGAACCGGTGTACATGTATGTTTATATGACGCCTGTATACAGTCTGCCTACAGCTGGTATACAGTATATACAGTGTGCAGTGTGGTCGGTCTCTGGTCTATGCGAGCTGTGTAAGCGGTCACTGCTGTAGCCAGTGCATGATCATGAGTGCGGAGCGGCCCAGTACATAATGAGAGGAGTGAGAACAGGCCCAGCACTTGATTGAGATATTGGATACAGGCCGTTCCGTTTGTAAGAGGCAGGGCGCAGAGGGCCCATAGTAATTGTGCTGTGTAGAGCTCTGCAGTGATGTGACCATACATACTGGCTGGCAAAGGCCGGCTCAGACACGGACTCGAGTTTATTGGACCTCGGGCGAATCGGGGCAGATGGCTGCGGGTCGGGGCAGAGGGCTGCGGGTGAGGTGTTGGATTGTTGACGTTGAGGCGTTGCCAGAGTCGATTTTATATCGGGGCGAAATCGATGAGAACGCATGACGCTCGGTCAAGACGGCCAGCAGGGCACAGAACACAGCCAATGGAAGGACGATTTGGGTAACAGAAACAAAGACGGCCAGCAGGGCACAGAACACAGCCAATGGAAGGACGATTTGGGTAACAGAAACAAAGACGGCCAGCAGGGCACAGAACACAGCCAATGGAAGGACGATTTGGGTAACAGAAACAAAGACGGCCAGCAGGGCACAGAACACAGCCAATGGAAGGACGATTTGGGTAACAGAAACAAAGACGGCCAGCAGGGCACAGAACACAGCCAATGGAAGGACGATTTGGGTAACAGAAACAAAGACGGCCAGCAGGGCACAGAGCCAATGGAAGGACGATTTGGGTAACAGAAACAAAGACGGCCAGCAGGGCACAGAACACAGCTAATGGAAGGACGATTCGGGTAATAGAAACATTCATTATCATTTGGTATTCACGCCACTTGTGTATTAGTTTGCCAGTCACTTCGGTGGGGTGGCGTTAGGACACTGGGTATCGGGAATGTGGGAGCGACACTTCACTGTCAGACTTAAACGATTGTCATCCTCGTCCGCAAGAGCATGGTTTAGTTACGAATTCAAACAGTGTTGACATTTTCAGTTAACATCGCATTTATTTCGTCAATATCCTCATACTTGTGCGCAAAAAGTATACCTTTCGCATATCGTACCGTAAGGTTTCCGCACCTAATCGTTGAGGTACACGGCCACCCAGGCAACATCTGTTAGCTTCGAAACAAAGCGTAACAAGCACCCAGCTTCTTCGTTACAAAACCCCACGGCCCACACCACAGATTCGCCACACAGTGACCTGTTCCCTGATGTACTACCCGTCATCAACACCAACTCTTCCACCCCTCACGCCGCCCAAGGCGGAAAAAATAGACGAAAACTTTCCAAGCGGTTGGGGTAACCACTTTTCAGTCATTCTATGCTACAAACAACACGGAAGGTATGCCCCAAAAAAACTTTGGATATGCAAAGACCTCTACGTGTTGTTCTCGTAGCATGCATTCAAGAATTTCCGTAATCGTATAACATATTCCGTCTATTTGGACTTCAGCCTTCAGTCATTGTCTTCCCTTCACTCACCACTGCGTGCGAGCCTCCACAACACCCAGCAGTGCACTGGTCAAATCTGCTGCCCCCGACTTCATATTAAACAGCGACACTGGGCACCGCGCATAGTACAACTCACACCCTGTGTTGCCGCCGCCCCATCCTCGCCTCTCCGCCTCCAGAAGAGGGGCCAGCTGGGCGGCGATGGGTCCTGAGGTCGCCGGCTCCCGGGACGGTGCCAGGGCCAGGGTCACCAGGTCACCGAGCAGGCCATCCGAGTGCCGTGGGGCGGCCGCCGTCTGTGGGAGGGGGGAGGGGTCAGGTCAGCAGTCTGCGGAGGTAGGGGAGGCAGGAGGTCAGCAGTCTGTGGTACGGGGAGAGGTCAGGTCAGCGGTATGTGGAGGGGTCAGGTCAGTGGTATGTGGAGGGGGAGGGGTCAGGTCAGCGGTATGTGGAGGGGGAGGGGTCAGGTCAGCGGTATGTGGAGGGGTCAGGTCAGCGGTATGTGGAGGGGGCAGGTCAGCGGTATGTGGAGGGGAAGGTCAGCGGTATGTGGAGGGGGCAGGTCAGCGGTATGTGGAGGGGGCAGGTCAGCGGTATGTGGAGGGGACAGGTCAGCGGTATGTGGAGGGGTCAGGTCAGCGGTATGTGGAGGGGTCAGGTCAGCGGTATGTGGAGGGGGCAGGTCAGCGGTATGTGGAGGGGGTCAGGTCAGCGGTATGTGGAGGGGGAGGGGTCAGGTCAGCGGTATGTGGAGGGGGCAGGTCAGCGGTATGTGGAGGGGTCAGGTCAGCGGTATGTGGAGGAGGAGGGGTCAGGTCAGCGGTATGTGGAGGGGTCAGGTCAGCGGTATGTGGAGGGGTCAGGTCAGCGGTATGTGGAGGGGGAGGGGTCAGGTCAGTGGTATGTGGAGGGGCAGGTCAGCGGTATGTGGAGGGGGAGGGGTCAGGTCAGCGGTATGTGGAGGGGGCAGGTCAGCGGTATGCGGAAGGGTCAGGTCAGCGGTATGTGGAGGGGGAGAGGTCAGCGGTATGTGGAGGGGTCAGGTCACCGGTATGTGGAGGGGTCAGGTCAGCGGTATGTGGAGGGGGAGGGGTCAGGTCAGCGGTATGTGAAGGGGCAGGTCAGCGGTATGTGGAGGGGTCAGGTCAGCGGTATGTGGAGGGGCAGGTCAGCGGTATGTGGAGGGGGCAGGTCAGCGGTATGTGGAGGGGGCAGGTCAGCGGTATGTGGAGGGATCAGGTCAGCGGTATGTGGAGGGGGAGGGGTCAGGTTAGCGGTATGTGGAGGGGGAAGGGTCAGGTCAGCGGTATGTGGAGCGGGCAGGTCAGCGGTATGTGGAGGGGGAGGGGTTAGGTCAGCGGTATGTGGAGGGATCAGGTCAGCGGTATGTGGAGGGGGAGGGGTCAGGTCAGCGGTATGTGGAGGGGGGCAGGTCAGCGGTATGTGGAGGGGGAGGGGTCAGGTCAGCGGTATGTGGAGGGATCAGGTCAGCGGTATGTGGAGGGGGAGGGGTCAGGTCAGCGGTATGTGGAGGGGGCAGGTCAGCGGTATGTGGAGGGGGAGGGGTCAGGTCAGCGGTATGTGGAGGGGGAGGTCAGCGGTATGTGGAGGGGTCAGGTCAGCGGTTTGTGGAGGAGCAGGTCAGCGGTATGTGGAGGGGCCAGGTCAGCGGTATGTGGAGGGGGAGGAGCAGGTCAGCGGTATGTGGAGGGGTCAGGTCAGCGGTATGTGGAGGGGGAGGGGCAGGTCAGCGGTATGTGGAGGGGGAGGGGTCAAGTCAGCGGTATGTGTAGGGGGCAGGTCAGCGGTATGTGGAGGGGGAGGGGTCAGGTCAGCGGTATGTGGAGGGGTCAGGTCAGCGGTATGTGGAGGGGCAGGTCAGCGGTATGTGGAGGGGGCAGGTCAGCGGTATGTGGAGGGGGCAGGTCAGCGGTATGTGGAGGGATCAGGTCAGCGGTATGTGGAGGGGGAGGGGTCAGGTTAGCGGTATGTGGAGGGGGAGGAGTCAGGTCAGCGGTATGTGGAGCGGGCAGGTCAGCGGTATGTGGAGGGGGAGGGGTTAGGTCAGCGGTATGTGGAGGGATCAGGTCAGCGGTATGTGGAGGGGGAGGGGTCAGGTCAGCGGTATGTGGAGGGGGGCAGGTCAGCGGTATGTGGAGGGGAAGGGGTCAGGTCAGCGGTATGTGGAGGGATCAGGTCAGCGGTATGTGGAGGGGGAGGGGTCAGGTCAGCGGTATGTGGAGGGGGCAGGTCAGCGGTATGTGGAGGGGGAGGGGTCAGGTCAGCGGTATGTGGAGGGGGAGGTCAGCGGTATGTGGAGGGGTCAGGTCAGCGGTTTGTGGAGGGGCAGGTCAGCGGTATGTGGAGGGGCCAGGTCAGCGGTATGTGGAGGGGGAGGGGCAGGTCAGCGGTATGTGGAGGGGTCAGGTCAGCGGTATGTGGAGGGGGAGGGGCAGGTCAGCGGTATGTGGAGGGGGAGGGGTCAGGTCAGCGGTATGTGGAGGGGGCAGGTCAGCGGTATGTGGAGGGGGAGGGGTCAGGTCAGCGGTATGTGGAGGGGTCAGGTCAGCGGTATGTGGAGGGGGCAGGTCAGCGGTATGTGGAGGGGAGGGGTCAGGTCAGCGGTATGTGGAGGGGCAGGTCAGCGGTATGTGGAGGGATCAGGTCAGCGGTATGTGGAGGGGGAGGGGTCAGGTTAGCGGTATGTGGAGGGGGAGGGGTCAGGTCAGCGGTATGTGGAGCGGGCAGGTCAGCGGTATGTGGAGGGGGAGGGGTTAGGTCAGCGGTATGTGGAGGGATCAGGTCAGCGGTATGTGGAGGGGGAGGGGTCAGGTCAGCGGTATGTGGAGGGGGGCAGGTCAGCGGTATGTGGAGGGATCAGGTCAGCGGTATGTGGAGGGGGAGGGGTCAGGTCAGCGGTATGTGGAGGGGGCAGGTCAGCGGTATGTGGAGGGGGAGGGGTCAGGTCAGCGGTATGTGGAGGGGGAGGTCAGCGGTATGTGGAGGGGTCAGGTCAGCGGTTTGTGGAGGGGCAGGTCAGCGGTATGTGGAGGGGCCAGGTCAGCGGTATGTGGAGGGGGAGGGGCAGGTCAGCGGTATGTGGAGGGGTCAGGTCAGCGGTATGTGGAGGGGGAGGGGCAGGTCAGCGGTATGTGGAGGGGGAGGGGTCAGGTCAGCGGTATGTGGAGGGGGCAGGTCAGCGGTATGTGGAGGGGGAGGGGTCAGGTCAGCGGTATGTGGAGGGGGCAGGTCAGCGGTATGTGGAGGGGAGGGGTCAGGTCAGCGGTATGTGGAGGGGCAGGTCAGCGGTATGTGGAGGGGGCATGCCAGTGGTATGTGGAGGGGGAGGGGTCAGGTCAGCGGTATGTGGAGGGGGGCAGGTCAGCGGTATGTGGAGGGGGAGGGGTCAGGTCAGCGGTATGTGGAGGGGGCAGGTCAGCGGTATGTGGAGGGGGAGGGGTCAGGTCAGCGGTATGTGGAGGGGTCAGGTCAGCGGTATGTGGAGGGGGCAGGTCAGCGGTATGTGGAGGGGAGGGGTCAGGTCAGCGGTATGTGGAGGGGCAGGTCAGCGGTATGTGGAGGGGGCATGCCAGTGGTATGTGGAGGGGGAGGGGTCAGGTCAGCGGTATGTGGAGGGGTCAGGTCAGCGGTATGTGGAGGGGGAGAGGTCAGCGGTATATGTTGGGGGCAGGTCAGCGGTGTGTGAAGGGTCAGGTCAGCGGTATGTGGAGGGGGAGAGGTCAGCGGTATATGGAGGGGGCAGGTCAGCGGTATGTGGAGGGTCAGGTCAGCGGTATGTGGAGGGGGAAGGTCAGCGGTATGTGGAGGGGGAAGGTCAGCGGTATGTGGAGGGGGCAGGTCAGCGGTATGTGGAGGGGTCAGGTCAGCGGTATGTGGAGGGGGAGGGGCAAGTCAGCGGTATGTGGAGGGGGAAGGTCAGGTCAGCGGTATGTGGAGGGGGAGGTCAGCGGTATGTGGAGGGGTCAGGTCAGCGGTATGTGGAGGGGGCAGGTCAGCGGTATGTGGAGGGATCAGGTCAGCGGTATGTGGAGGGGCACCGGGCAGGTCAGCGGTATGTGGAGGGGAGGGGCAGGTCAGCGGTATGTAGAGGGGGAGAGGTCAGGTCAGCGGTATGTGGAGGGGGAGGGGGAGGGGCAGGTCAGCGGTATGTGGAGGGGGAGGGGTCAGGTCAGCGGTATGTGGAGGTGTCAGGTCAGCGGTATGTGGAGGGAGCAGGTCAGGTCAGCGGTATGTGGAGGGGGAGGGGCAAGTCAGCGGTATGTGGAGGGGGCAGGTCAGCGGTATGTGGAGGGGGCAGGTCAGTGGTATGTGGAGGGGGCAGGTCAGCGGTATGTGGAGGGGGCAGGTCAGTGGTATGTGGAGGGGGCAGGTCAGCGGTATGTGGAGGGGGAGGGGGAGGTCAGCGGTATGTGGAGGGGGCAGGTCAGCGGTATGTGGAGGGGGAGGTCAGCGGTATGTGGAGGGGGCAGGTCAGCGGTATGTGGAGGGGGCAGGTCAGCGGTATGTGGAGGGGGAGGGGTCAGGTCAGCGGTATATGGAGGGGTCAGGTCAGCAGTATGTGGAGGGGGCAGGTCAGCGGTATGTAGAGGGGGAGGTCAGCGGTATGTGGAGGGGGAGGGGTCAGGTCAGCGGTATGTGAAGGGGGAAGGTCAGTGGTATGTGGAGGGGGAGAGGTCAGCGGTATGTGGAGGGGGAAGGTCAGCGGTATGTGGAGGGGGCAGGTCAGCGTTATGTGGAGGGGGAGGGGCCAGGTCAGCGGTATATGGAGGGGTCAGGTCAGCGGTATATGGAGGGGTCAGGTCAGCGGTATGTGGAGGGGGAGGGGTCAGGTCAGCGGTATGTGGAGGGGGAGGGGTCAGGTCAGCGGTATATGGAGGGATCAGGTCAGCGGTATGTGGAGAGGGAGGGGTCAGGTCAGCGGTATATGGAGGGGTCAGGTCAGCGGTATGTGGAGGGGGAGGGGTCAGGTCAGCGGTATGTGGAGGGGGAGGGGTCAGGTCAGCGGTATATGGAGGGATCAGGTCAGCGGTATGTGGAGGGGGAGGGGTCAGGTCAGCGGTATATGGAGGGGTCAGGTCAGCGGTATGTGGAGGGGGAGGGGTCAGGTCAGCGGTATGTGGAAGGGGAGGGGTCAGGTCAGCGGTATATGGAGGGGTCAGGTCAGCGGTATGTGGAGGGGGAGGGGTCAGGTCAGCGGTATGTGGAGGGGGAGGTCAGCGGTATGTGGAGGGGGAGGTCAGCGGTATGTGGAGGGGTCAGGTCAGCGGTATGTGGAGGGGGCAGGTCAGCGGTATGTGGAGGGGTCAGGTCAGCGGTATGTGGAGGGGTCAGGTCAGCGGTATGTGGAGGGGAAGGGGCCAGGTCAGCGGTATGTGGAGGGGGAAGGTCAGCGGTATGTGGAGGGGTCAGGTCAGCGGTATGTGGAGGGGTCAGGTCAGCGGTATGTGGAGGGTCAGGCCAGCGGTATGTGGAAGGGGAGGGGTCAGGTCAGCGGTATGTGGAGGTGTAACTCAATCGCCAAAGACCACCTTGCTCCTGCATGTAGCCATGCCCTGCCTTTGCTCTGACCGATCGCTTACCTCACAGACAGCCCGTTGCAGGCAGGCAGTTCCATCCAGTCCGAACTGGGAGAACCCGGCGCGCAGGGACGAGAAGATGGAAGCGCGCTCCATCAGCTGGCGAGCCTGGCGACCGGTGGCGCCTTCAGGCGGCGTGTACCGGAACTCCATCCGGGACTGAAGTCGCATCTTGCCCGCCTCCTCTGAGTTCCACAGGTTGAACAGCAGCTTGGGCTCCACGGCGAAGCTGAAGCCGTCCGGAAGACGAAGCTGACGTTCTTGGGATGCGCGTGATGTGTCCGCGCCGCAGCAGCTAGGCTGTGGTGATGCCGAAGAGACTGTTGCCCCCAACAGAAGAAGACAGATGCACGCTAGGAGCTGCATAGCTGGCGATCTGAGAGAGCCAATGGTGAGTGTTGAGGCTTGAGTGCTTGACATAGCCCTTCTTCGGCTAGCTGAGAGGGCCAATGACGAGAGTGCTGAAAGAGTTATCGACAAAACTCTTCTTCAGCTGAGATAGCCAATGACGAGAGAGTACTGACAGTCCTCCACAGTCAACACAGCCCTTCTCCAGCTAACTCTGGCGTTCGTCGCCGCCACCACCGTCCGCCGCCCGTGGTCACTCGCCGACTGTACCGCCGTCGGACTGACCGCCTGTTTTGATTGGTCGGTGACCGTCCGGCCCGCGGCCCCCATTTCTCTATGATTGATCATGTTTTGTCGCAGCCAGCGGAGCCCCTGAAGCGCAACCCGGATCGCCACCCGATGGACTATTCTAATTCGGGTGTCTGTCGTTATTCGGCGGCCGCCCAGCGGGGGGTGGCCGACCCCTAGTGAGACGTCATATTTTTACCGCGCGGATCTGTATCCTTTCCGACCAGGTCGGAGCGCGTCGCGTCGCCCTAGCAACGTGACTGACTGAATGACCGATCTCCAGAACAGCTGACGTCGGTTTGTGTGGCCGAGTCACAGCGAATCGAGAGAAGAAAAAAATCAAAAACCTCACCGGCTTTCGCTTGATGTGCATTAATAACTATATGCGCAAACCTCGGTAAAAGATAAGATTTTCTTAGAATTCAGAAGATTCGTTCAGATTAAGCCAATGTCAGCCACTGTTGAGGTAATGGCCGAGAGTGCTGCTGTCGAACAGTCCCGCGATGTGGTCGACGTTATACCTACACTTCAGTCAGTTGTGTCCAGGTGGCCGACCAGGGTAATTATGGCAATTGATTGCCTATTCCGCGTTTTGGTTTCCACGTCGATTAGGCGAAAATAAGCGTCGTGTGTAAAAGTGTGTGATTATCACCAGGAGCGTCGCCACCGGGGGGGGGGGGGGGGGGGGGGGTCGTTCCGGTCGGAGTCCGACCCTAGATTCGCAGGATGTAAACATTAGCCATATGGCGCTTGCTTGCTTGAAGGCGAGTTAAACGTTGCAAATTCATTACTATAGCATTTAAGACGATTATTGGGGTTTTTGGGCGCACCGACTACTTATGGTCACTTGGCGCCCATACTACAATAGCATTTAATTATTGCTTAAAGGAAATAGTTCACCTTCAACATGGGGTTTTGAACTGAAATAGCAGTTGTGTAGCCCGTGTTGAGAAATCCTTATCTGCAACTTTAATTGGCTGAAAAGACTCCAGCCGAAGATATTTGACTTTTTGACGAAGGAATGCGGCGCATATATGATATACCGTACCGTCTGAAAGTGCCAGCACTGCATGGAGCATGCGCACTCGGCGCAGACCAATAACGCACACCATAAAATTAATAATTTACGACCTTCTGTCCTGAATTGGCGCAATGTAGGACCATTTTTGAAAAGAAAAACAGAAACTGTATTAAAAAAATATAATAAAATCGTGTTCTGAAAAATTTCCCGAAGGTGAACTATTTCCTTTAAAGGAAATAGTTCACCTTCGGAAAAATTTCAGAACACGATTTTATTATATTTTTTAATACAGTTTCTTTTTTTCTTTTCAAAAATGGTCCTACATCGCGCCAATTCAGGACAGAAGGTCGTAAATTATTAATGTTATGGTGTGCGTTATTGGTCTGCGCATGCTCAGACCAGTGCACTCTCAGACGGTACGGTATATCATATATGCGCCGCATTCCTTCGCCAAAAAGTCAAATATCTTCGGCTGGAGTCTTTTCAGCCAAGAAAAGTTGCAGATGATTTCTCAACACGGGCTACAATACTGCTATTTCAGTTCAAAATCCCATGTTGAAGGTGAACTATTAATATCCTTTAAAGGAAATAGTTCACTTTGTAGGACCATTTTTAAAAAGAAAAAAAGAAACTATTAAAAAATATAATAAAATCGTGTTCTGAAAAATTTCCGAAGGTGAACTATTTCCTTTAACCCGCGCCACGCTGGGCCTCTCGAGTTTTCCACACCCTGCTGGGGGGGGGGCCTCCTGGGGGGGGGGGGGGTCGAACACCCTCCCCTCGAAATCGGTAGGCGGAATTAAAAAATACCGTTCGATAGCTCGCCTCGAGGTGTTGAAATAATAATTAATCATGTCGAACTATTTCGGTCATGTTTTGGCTCAGTCAATATTGAGGTCACCAGAGGTCATCAGATTGGTCCCATTTTCCTATTTTAGGACTTTGCTCCAGAAACCTCAAAATATCTCGGCAACTATGATAGCTAGGAACAAACGGAAAAGGCAATCGAAACCTCTTGAAAAAATGCAATCTCCATTGGTGTCCTCAAATTTTAGCTCAGGTCAATAGTTTAGGCTCCAGAGGTATGCATCGAAGGTCAAAAAGGCTATTTTGGAAAAACTGTTTTTTGCAAATGTGTACCTAATAGGTCAATCCTTTTGACGTAATCGTGTTTGTCGCGTGAAGAAGCTTCGAATCATATTCATGATGACCAGGTTAGGCCAACATCGAAATTTGACCTCAGGTCAAGCCTCAAGGTCAAGTGGTGACCCAAGTAGGTCATGCTGCATATTTGGAGACGAGTCACGACGAGACAAACACATTGGTGCCGGTGTCACCTCTATCTTCATCATGTCGAGAGTTATTGACAAAAAGGTGTTGGTGACCTCGGATGACCTCGGATGACCCTGTAGGGGCCACTGAACAAAAATTGCACCTGGGTCATCAAAAATGGCCTATGATAACATGATCCAGAAGGAATTGAACTGATCTGAGGAGTATCCTCCGAATAGGAAGCATTTGAATATTTCCACATTGACTTATAATGGGGAGGTCGCGAAATTGACCCGACCTTGAGTCACCGATATAACACAAATCCGAGATAAACGAATTGTAGGTATCTATGACCTTATGAAATTCTGTAAGTTTCAAATATATCGGTCAAACACTGGCTGTGGCACGACCGCAAACGTTTTTTGGAGTTGGGATCACTTGACCTGACCTGAGATGACCTCGGGTCAACAATTTCGGAAAGGTTGCGCAAATGATGGGAGATAAGGTGGGTGAAAAATCCTCAGGGGGTGTTCAACCCCCCCCCCCCAGCAGGGTGCGGGTTAATATCTGTTGTTGGTAGGTGTCACAAGACCTGACAACTTCTATTTGTTAGACTTCCGGAATTTTACAATGGAATGCTATGGTCAGACGTCGATTTCATTTAACTGATGTTTTCCATTAAATGAGTTCCAATCTTGAAATGGGATACTTTTGCTGCGGGTGGTTATCTTGTGCCCGTTGATAACAGCTTAGGTTCATTCACCCGCCATTGACTAGGGGGGGGGGGGGCGTTTAACGCCCCCTGATGAATTTGCGCAATAGCTGAAACACGAATAGCACTATCAACGTGAAACTTCGAGTACCTTCTTATACATCATTTGTACGTCCTGTGTGTAAAAATAAAACAAAATCGTCGAATTTTGTTCGAGTTATAGCGAATTTAGTGACGTCACTACACACGAGTTTTACACCAAAATCAGCTAAACTTTGACAAACCGTACAAATGCTGCATTTGAAGCAAAATGCAATAAAAAAACGCCCAAATATAGCAAATTGCAACGGCTAAAAACTGGCCATCTCGGATTTGGTAATATTTTAGTTTTTGACCCAAAAAAACTCAAAACACTTCTTTGGGGAAACATTCTCACAAAATCAAAATTGTATAAAATATAAAAAAACGGAAGATATGTCAGAGAGCCATACCTAGGTAACTACCATGCCAAATTTCAAACTGATGTCTCCATTTTTTTACTGACTAATGACATCTAAAGAATGGGTAACTTATGACGTCATATTTTTTAATTGCGTTTTTTGCTTTTATTGACTAGATACAGACAAGGCAATGCCACCACTGTATTTCTGAGACCGAACTGGTCTAGCAACATGCCTTTTTTGTTCGTATTTAACAATTTAAAATTTTGACCTTCGGTGACTTGAACTTGACCTGACATTGACATTTACTTCACGTAAATGAAGTCAGGTGGTAAAATGACTATCACTATCGAATTATACGTGGAAAATAACTCATAAAACATGTGTTGCATGACTTTCGTAGATATTTTGAGCATAGTGACCTTTTGTGACCTGACCTTGTCCTTGACCTTGGCCAACAATCTCACTTTAGCTCATGCGGAATATGCATCATACCTTTGACAGCACTTTTGGTGAAACTGGTCGCAATCCAAGGGTTGGGATGGAAAGTATGGCCCATAAACTCAAATACGCCTATTTTGACCTTTGACCTGACCATGACCTGATATCTGACCTCGCTTTGACCCCCCCCCCCCCCCCCGGTCAATGGCGTTCTGCTGAGACCCCAGTCAATGCCGGGTTAAAGGCCGGAGTCGATTTCGGAGTCGGAGTCGACTCCGGAGGGTCGGAGTCGGAGTCGGAGTTACCTGAAAACCGAATCGACTCCGCAGCCCTGGGAGGAACTGAACCATCAGCCGTAATTGAGTCAAATCTGAGTTATTGCTGGAATCTCACCGGCGACGGCGGCCAAGCGACGTAAAAAAGGTTGAAGAATCCTCCTAGTTGTGAATCGTTCCGTGGTGTTCCGAAGTTCTTCCCATAATACGGCAGCTGGTCTGTTTCCAGTTCCGTGTGTCGACGTGTCTCGCCATCCCCAATCCCATGGCCGCAGTGCAGTAGTTGCTGCAACATAAGATAGTGCCTTCTCTACCCTGGCCTGCCGTCCGGTGAGTCTGTCTGAGCAGAACCATGCCTCCCGTCCCCGTGAACTGCTGTCTCGCCCCCCCAGCACCAGACAGCGACTTCCTTTCCCCCTCCTCACGATGCGTTTACCAACCGTCCCTTCCGCCCTCCCGCTGCTACCGCCGTCCTAAAAAATCCGTCCAACTATGTAGGCGCATTATTATGCACGCTTTAACCCAGTGTCGCTGAATTCATCCGCGGTGGCCATACGTGGCGAACGGGTGAAGAAGGAAAAAATGATAGATGGTACGCGGATGACCGGTGATATTTCCCGACGCTGTACGGCTTCCTCGCCTGCCATTATTCAGTCTGGAGAGCAGAAGGGTGCCAGTCTGGGTTAACTGAATTCCAATATCTCCAGATTCTCACACCGACGGGTAGTTTATTATCCGTGGCCACACTCGCACAGAAATCCACGAGGGTCGCACTACGGCAGCTTACATTCTGTCGGACCAGACGCCAACCCAGCCCTCGAATCGGAGCAGGTCAAGCTTCGGCGCTTCCGCCCAGTTTAAGAGTTATCTGCGCACTGAATCGCTCACTGGTCCAAATTCGCTCATATGCACGCACTAAGGCAGGCAGACACACACAAAGCCGAGTTCTGGCTGTTCCTCACATTCCGGTCCGCCCCGACACTGACGTGGCGACGAGTCAGGTCAGGTCAGGTCAAGTTGCAGCTCGAACCATTACACACACACACACTGTCGCAACTGTACCAAACCATACTCCCACGATCGCTGCCGGGTGACGCCTTGAGCCACAGCCCCAAAACGCCGCGCCTACCAGGAACGGAGCGGGGAAGCTACGTCTTCCGCTACTCTATGACGCACACGGCTCCGGCCTTCTCCAACACCTCCTTCAACTTCTCCGCGTCGTCCTTGGAGACGTCAGCCTTCACCACTGCGGGCGCCGACTCGACAAACTTCTTCGCCTGGGAACCCAACGTCCTGACATCAGTGTGTGATACGGGTGTACTGTCGTGCGCATGCGCACTAGGCAAACAATAACGCGTGTGCATCGCATGTATCGAGTGTTGAAAGACAAAGCAAGGAATAACTTGTGCGATGTATGGGTGTCATACGTTGAGAGTATTCGATATGTAATCGACACAACGAATACGTTGCAGCAAACTGATGCGTTAGAAGCAAGACAGCGGCATATATAGCCAAGGTCGAGGATAAATGTGCCTTTTGTTTAGCAAATAAACACAATTATTGTTTATAGCTTTTAGAAGTATACGTGGCATAACATATGAGGAAGGAAGATGGCCAGCGCCACGACTACAGAAGGAAGATGGCCAGCGCCACGACTACAGAAGGAAGATGGCCAGCGCCACGACTACAGGACAGTTTGGAAAGTTGAACGTAAGCCCGAGGGAAAATGTGTCATTGTATATTATGAATGTCGATCGCGGTTATGCTCGATTCAGTTTCATTTTAAAAGCGACTCAAGAGTAATTCCCAGTTTCGACTCGAATCGGAGTAAAAATTAAACTAAGGGAGTGTGCCTACTCACATCGCTTATATGGGGTTATTGACACTGGTCTATAGAACATAATTTTCTGAATTGAACCATGACTTCATTTCTCCAGATTCACCCTAGTTGTTGAGATATTCCCAAAAGTCCAGGAACTTGCTGGGAGCAAAAAGTTGTCGGGTAGACTCCAGAGGGCTTCCGCTACTAAAAGCACTGCAACTATCGATTACACTGCTAGCATATTGTTAGCGCCGGCCAATAGCAATTCGACAAAACAGTTCGTGCGCGCTGATAGCAGCAGCCGAACAGTACCGTCTGTCCCCCTGATCGCAACGCTTGATGGTCATTGTTCGACGAAGATATAAATTTAGATCTGCTCTACGAAACTTGCACAATAAAGTTAACAGTGGCAAGAACATGCTGTGCAAAACTTGTTCCCCCATAATGTGAGTGTGACCGTAATTGTAATGTCGTATGTGCGCCGTTTTACATAACAGCACTATAGTGTCAATCATTTTATATATATCGAAAAAGGCAAAAAACAATATAAGTGAAAATTCAACTAAAGGGGCTCGGCTCCAGATGTGAATTTCATCGTAACCTACTTACCGTATGATTTTTTTGACATTCCAAAACAGTAGGCACACTCCCTTTAAATGGAATAGTTCACCTTTAACATGGTGATTTGAACTGAGATAGCAGATTTGTAGAGCAGAGCGAAAAACGGGTTGTGGTGAAAGAATTGCCTCGCTACGCTAAGTAATTTCGACACAGGATTAGTGTCGTGGTAGTAGATCGGGGCACGAAACAGCTCTTCTAAAAGGGGCCCTTATAGAAGACGCTGTTCGGCTGTTCGTGCCCCGATCGGGCCACGAAACTTGAAACTCTTCGACGGATATCCATCTATCGTCCAAACAAATGCCATATTCGTTTTTTAACCTCGAAATACCCCGTACAGCCAAATTGCAAGACAATTTGCAAGGTGACCTATTCCCTTTAAGATAAATTCGTCGGAGGTAATAAAGGTTCCTGATCAATTTCGGCGAAAAAATATAATGAAAGTAACTATACGCCCTCATTTCGAATTTACCACCTAATCTAGAAACCACTTAAAATGAACATCGGAACCAACGTGTAATGTTGATGTCATCGTGACCCTGTCCGAACATGTGACGATCTGAAGCGAACCCCAACTGAATTAACTGCGTCAACACACGTCTTTCAGTATTTGTCAGTCGATCCGTCTCCGACGCACCCGATAGGGAACAGCTCCGAGCCCAAGCTGACTCGCCGACTCTGGAGTCGTGGATAGCCCACAACACAACACCGACACACACCACGACACGACACACGACACGACACACACCACGACACGACACACGACACGACACACAACACGACACACAACACACAACACGGCACACAACACGACACACAACACGACACACGACACGACACACAACACACAACACGACACGACACTCAACACGACACAACACGACACACAACACGACACAACACGACACACAACACGACACACAACACGACACACAACACGACACAACACGACACACAACACGACACACAACACGACACAACACGACACACAACACGACACACAACACGACACACAACACGACACAACACGACACACAACACGACACACAACACGACACACAACACGACACACAACACGACACACAACACACAACACGACACACAACACACAACACACAACACTCAACACGACACACAACACACAACACGACACACAACACGACACGACACACAACACGACACGACACACAACACGACAAGACACTCAACACGACACACAACACGACACACAACACGACACACAACACGACACACAACACACAACACGACACACGACACGACACACAACACGACACGACACGACACTCAACACGACACACAACACGACACACAACACGACACACAACACTACACACAACACGGCACACAACACGACACACAACACGACACACAACACGACACACAACACGACACACAACACAACACACAAAACACAACACGACACACAACACGACACAACACGACACACAACACGACACACACCACGAAACGACACACACCACGACACGACACACAACACGACACACAACACGACACACAACACGACACACAACACGACACACAACACGACACATAACACACAACACGACACACAACACGACACACAACACGACACACAACACGACACACAACACGACACACAACACGACACATAACACGACACACAACACGACACACAACACGACACACAACACGACACACAACGACACACAACGACACACAACACGACACAACACGACACACAACACGACACACAACACGACACACAACACGACACACAACACGACACACAACACGACACACAACACGACACACAACACGACACACAACACGACACACAACACGACACACAACACGACACACAACACGACACACAACACGACACACAACACGACACACAACACGACACACAACACGACACACAACACGACACACAACACGGCACACAACACGACACACAACACGACACAACACGACACACAACACGACACACAACACGACACACAACACGACACACAACACGACACACAACACGACACAACACGACACACAACACGACACACAACACGACACACAACACGACACATGACACACGACACACAACACGACACACAACACGACACACAACACGACACACAACACGACACACAACACGACACACGACACGACACACAGCACGACACACATCACGACACACAACACGGCACACAACACGACACACAGCACGACACACAACACGGCACACAACACGGCACACAACACGACACACAACACGACACACAACACGACACACAACACGACACAACACGACACACGGCACACAACACGACACACAACACGACACACAACACGACACACAACACGACACACAACACGACACACAACACGACACACAACACCACACACAACACGACACACAACACGACACACAGCGACACAACACGACACACAACACGACACACACCACACACAACACGACACACAACACACAACACGACACGACACATAACACGACACAACACGACACACAACACGACACACAACACGACACACAACACGACACACAACACGACACACAACACGACACACAACACACAACACGACACATAACACGACACGACACTCAAAACGACACACAACACGACACACAACACACAACACGACACACAACACGACACACAACACGACACATTACACACGACACACAACACGACACACAACACGACACACAACACGACACACAACACGACACACAACACGACACACAACACGACACACAACACGACACACAACACGACACACAACACGACACACAACACGACACACAACACGACACACAACACGACACACAACATGACACACAACACGACACACAACACGACACACAACAAGACACACAACACGACACACAACACACAACACGACACACAACACGACACACAACACGACACACAACACGACACACAACACGACACACAACACGACACACAACACGACACACAACACGACACACAACACGACACACAACACGACACACAACACGACACACAACACGACACACAACACGACACACAACACGACACACAACACGACACACAACACGACATACAACACGACACACAACACGACACACAACACGACACACAACACGACACACAACACGACACACAACACGACACACAACACACAACACGACACAACACGACACACAACACGACACACAACACGACACACAACACGACACACAACACGACACACAACACGACACACAACACGACACACAACACGACACACAACACGACACACAACACGACACACAACACGACACACAACACGACACACAACACGACACACAACACGACACACACCACGACACATAACACGACACACAACACGACACACAACACGGCACAACACGACACACAACACGACACAACACGACGCACAACACGACACAACACGACACAACACGACACACAACACGACACACAACACGACACACAACACGACACACAACACGGCACACAACACACAACACGACACAACACGACACACAACACGACACACAACACGACACACAACACGACACACAACACGACACACAACACGACACACAACACGACACACAACACGACACACAACACGACACACAACACGACACACAACACGACACGACACGGCACACACCACGACACACAACACGACACACAACACGACACACAACACGACACACAACACGACACACAGCACGACACACAACACGACACACAACACGACACACAACACGACACACAACACATAACACGACACACAACACAACACACAACACGACACACAACACGACACACACCACGACACACAACACGACACACAACACACGACACACAACACGACACACAACACGACACACAACACGACACACAACACGACACACAACACGACACACAGCACGACACACAACACGACACTCAACACGACACACAACACAACACACAACACGACACGACACACAACACGACACACACCACGACACACAACACGACACACAACACGACACACAACACGACACACAACACGACACACAACACGACACACAACACGACACACAACACGACACACAACACGACACACAACACGACACACAACACGACACACAACACGACACACAACACACGACACACAACACGACACACAACACGACACACAACACGACACACAACACGACACACAACACGACACACAACACGACACACAACACGACACACAACACGACACACAACACGACACACAACACGACACACAACACGACACAACACGACACACAACACGACACACAACACGACACACAACACGACACACAACACGACACACAACACGGCACACAACACGACACACAACACGACACACAACACGACACACAACACGGCACACAACACGACACACAACACGACACAACACGACACAACACGACACACAACACGACACACAACACGGCACACACCACGGCACACAACACGGCACACAACACGACACACAACACGACACAACACGACACAACACGACACACAACACGACACACAACACGACACACAACACGACACACAACACGACACACAACACGACACACAACACGACACACAACACACAACACGACACACAACACACAACACGACACATGACACACGACACACAACACGACACACAACACGACACACAACACGACACACAACACGACACACAACATGACACACAACACGACACACAACACGACACACAACACGACACACAACACGACACACAACACGACACACAACACGACACACAACACGACACACAACACGACACAACACGACACAACACGACACACAACACGGCACACAACACGACACAACACGACACACAACACGACACACAACACGACACACAACACGACACACAACACGACACACAACACGACACATGACACACGACACACGACACACAACACGACACACAACACGACACACAACACGACACACAACACGACACACAACACGACACACAACACGACACACGACACGACACACAACACGACACACAACACGACACACAACACGACACACAACACGACACACAACACGACACACAACACGACACACAACACGACACACAACACGACACACAACACGACACACAACACGACACACAACACGACACACAACACGACACACAACACGACACGACACAACACGACACACACCACGACACAACACGACACAACACGACACACAACACGACACACAACACGACACACAACACGACACACAACACGACACACAACACGACACACAACACGACACACAACACGACACACAACACGACACACAACACACAACACAACACGACACACAACACGACACACAACACGACACACAACACGACACACAACACGACACAACACGACACAACACGACACACAACACGACACACAACACGACACATAACACGACACACAACACGACACACAACACGACACACAACACGACACACAACACGGCACACAACACGACACACAACACGGCACACAACACGACACACAGCACCACATGTTCACGCGACAGACGGTCAAGTGGCAGCCAATGTTTTACGGCATAGTTGGCAGTCATCCTTCGATCATTGGAAAATATTTCTCGTCAGGAATCATGATAAATACTAGACTATAGGAAGTTGATTATTGATTCACCATAAAAAAATGTATTGAAATTAAATATTATTTCTGACTTTACTTTATATTAAATAAAGCCCAAATATTCTGCAATTTGCATCCATGATAACTGAAATAAGTATTCTGTTAGAAACACAGTTTTGCCAAACACGCTTCCCGGTCGCCAGTTCCCTACTCACTTGTACTAGGTTCATGCCCTCGACGCAAGCCTTGAGCTCCTTGATGAGCGGCACCTTCTTGGCGGCGTCGAAGGAGTTCAGCTTGACGGTGAAGCTGGTCTGCACCTTCTGCGAGACTTGCTGCTCGCCCTCGTCCTCCTGACGGCAGACGGCACGCGGGGCCGCGTCGGTGTAGTGGGTCGGGAGGGTGTTTTCAAATATTGGGAAGGAAATAAGTTGTTCAAATTTACTTACAGCTTTTGGACACAGGCTTTCCTCTCTCAGTGGAAAGCAGATTTTCCATGGGGTAAGCTCGGTAGGGTCATTGGTTCATCAAAACAAACTTACCCCAATGTTTGCAGTGGTGTTATTAAGTTAGAATAGAAAGACAAAAGGGTACACGCAAAACATCCTGCTAGGATGCTTTCTATATTTGTTTTACAAGCAATGGATAGTGTGGAATGATGGACCTGAAAGTAAACAACTCTTTCCAAATGCTATAAAAAAGTGAATTTTTCACACCGAGATATATTTAGTCTATGCTTAAGCAGGGCTGGGCCGCTGGGGAGTCGACCGGTTTCCAGGCGACTCCGACTCAGACCCTCCGGTGTCCTCCGACTCCGACTCCGAAATCGACTCCGACCTTTAATTAGCTGAAGCTATTGTCAACAGGCACAAGAAGTGACAACCTGCAGCAAAAAAAAAATCCCGTTTCAAGGTTGGAGCTCATAAATGGAAAATATGTATAGTAGTTAAATTAAATGGATCGACGTCTCGCCGTAACTATCGATTTGGAAATTATTAAAAAAAATAGTCAGGTTTTGTGACCATCGGCGTCGCCAGGACTTAAGGTTGGGGGCAAATCTGTCTGGCAGACGCTAATAACAAAATGTCATGAATAATGTAAACTACATTTTACAAAATATCACATTTGGCCTCGGGACGAACTTGTGGACTTCATCAATCTACTCCATTGTTTTCCGACCCAAACATTTACTCGGACCTGTATGTAACAGGTAACATTTACTTGGACCTGTAACCTGTAGCAGGGGCCGCCAGCCGGAGGGGGGGGGGGGGCAAGTTGCCCGCTTACCCCCGCTCCCGCGTGACAACGCCTATGCTTGTGACAACCTACCATCCAGATGAACATCTAGTAATAATTAAATGTTATAGTAATTGAATGGGGTAACGTTTAACTACCCCAAGCAGGCTAAGCCTCGCTAAACACGCGCCCGGGAGGGCCTCTGAGAATTACACGCACTGGAGGGCGAGGCGGATTCCGCCCCTCCCTCGAACTCGGCTCCTATGGGACGCAAACAAAAACCGAAAATACCGTTCGAAAGCTAGTCAAAAATGATTTTGAAACTATTTCGGTCATTTTGGGCTCAGGTCAATAAGAAATCACCAGAGGTCATCGTGTCAGATTTTCCAGTTTTAGGACTTCGCTTCGAACACCCCCCAAATATCTCGGGAACTATGATAGCTAGGAACAGACGGGAAAAGGCAATCGAAAGCTCTTGAAAAAAGGAATCGAAAATGCATCCTCAAATTTTAGCCTAGGTCAATAGTTTAAGCTCCAGAGGTCATCAAAGGTCAAAAGGTCTATTTTTTACACAAAACAAAACTGCAAGTAACTTTTTACCTAATACAGATAAGGCAATAATTTTGACGCCATCGTGTTTGCCTTGTAAATGCCCTTCGATTTATATTCCTGGTGACCAGGTTAGGTCAACTTAGAAATGTGACCTCAGGTCAAGGTCAAGTGGTAACCCAAGTAGGTCATGTTGCACATTGAGAGACGTGTCTCGACGAGACAAACACATTGGTGCCGGTTTCACTTCTCTATCTTCATGATGTCGAGAGTTATGGACTTGATCATGATGAGAGTTGAGAGGTAAAAACGTGTTGGTGACCTTGGATGATCTCGGCTGACCCTGTAGGGGTCACTGAACAAAAAATTAAACTGGGTCATCAAAAATGGTTTATGCTAACATGATCAAGAAGGAATTGGACTGATATTATGCGTATCCTCGGAATAGGAAGCATTTTAATATTTTCCCATTGACTTATAATGGGGAGGTCATAAAATTGACCCGACCTTAGGTCACCGATATACAAAATCCGGGAAATCCCAATTGTAGGTACCTAGGAGTTATGACCTTATGAAATCCTGTAAGTTTTAAACCGATCGGCCAAAAACTGTGACTCTGGTACGACCGCAAACTTTTTGGAGGTGGGGTCACGTGACCTGGACTGGTGACCTGACCTGAGATGAGCTGAGGTCAAAACTTTAACAAAATGTGAGTAATTGAAACCGTAACAGGTATGCCAAATTTGGCGGCGCTGCGCATCGCCATTTTCCCGCTATCCTCGAAAAACCTTAGGAAGGGGCGGATGAACCCTCCCCCCCCCCCCCCCCCCTCCAGTGCGCGTGTTAAACCGTTTATGATTCAAACTGATTTATCGCGATCGTTGATTAACTTCCTTTGGGTGGCATTTTGGATCTGCATCTGCCGAGTGACGACACACAATGGGCTCTGCTTCGGTGGCTCTGTTTCGGCCATGGTGGTACACACCTCATGATTGAAAATAATCAAATGACAGCGGAATTGAAGCAAAGTAATTCAAAGGCGCGTGGTTTTCTAGTCATCGCCACCGGGATTCCTCTAAAATGCACCTGAAAATAATTTGCCAATGCTCTGTCCATGACTGACCGCCGGAGTCGGAGTCGGCAAAATTTTACCGATTCCGACTCCGACTCCGGCCGAAATCACTGATTCCGACTCCGCAGATTTGTGCTTAACACGCGCACTGGAAAGGGGTTTGCCACTAACGCGCAGTGGAGAGGGGGGGCACTTTTGTGCCCCCCCCCCCTCCTGATATCTTCGAAAGTATGAGATCTAGAACGATCAAACTTACAGGGTAGGTAGGTTCTATGATGATCTACAAATGCTGAAATTTAGGTGACCTTAGGTCAATATCTTCAAGGTCAAACGAGGTCACGAAGGTCAAATCTTGCCGAATGTCACCATTTGTTTTCCTCTTTGACGTCACAGGTCACCAAGCAGGGTGTCCAAAGTTGTTTCCGGGGATGAACATTGACATTGGCTACCGAATGTCGTTTGAATCATCCCGATCCGACAGTTGGTTTCGAAGATATCGCTTTGCCGACCGCGATTCTGGCCGCCATCTTGGATTTCAAATACATATAACTCAAAAATTTCACGACCGAAGTTCAATTTTTTGGCGTCAAACGATCCGCTATTGTGTTGGCTTAAATGTTGCACACAAAAAAATACCGCCCTGCTCCGCTTCGTTTTTGAGCGATTCACGAAAAACATGTAGGGGTGGGGCACAAAAGTGCCCCCCCCCCCCCCCCCCCCCCCCCCTCCTCCAGTGCGCGTGTTGTCAGGAATGGTATTTGAGCAATACATATTTCCCACACATACAACAATTGGCAAAGATGTATGGGCAGATCTAAAACAGTTAGATAATCAAGTTGGTTTGAGGGTTGAGCAAATCCTGGAAAGTTTGACAGAATTCTTCAAACTCATTGGAATTTGCTTCCTTGACCATTAGAACCAATTTGATACAAACTTCCCTCACTAAAGGCTAAGTAGAATTTCCAATCAGGAAATTTGAAAGGTCAAAAACACCAGTCATTTTAAGATGGTATCAGCCTTGATGCCCCTGGATCACCAGTGCAAACATGTGAACAAAGATGCCATGTGAATCACTGACCTCGGCTGGAGCTGGTGCTGCTGCTGGTCCTGCCATCATCATAGGGGTGTCAGCAATGTTGAGCCGCTTCTTCAGGCACTCATTCAGCTCAGCCACCTCCAGCAGGGTCATCTGTGAGATCTGCTGTACAAGAGACTCCACATTCTCTGGGTACACCTGCAAAAATATTTACAATTATCAACCTAAATTCTGTTTCAAATAACAGAACAAACATATACAAATGAATGAATCATTCATATGAAAAGTTGCTCAAATCATTTTAAGGATTTTAGGAGAAAGCAGACAAGAATGATAGCAGTGGAAAATTAATTCAGAAGGGTTACATCAAATGAATATAATTGAATTATATTACAATCAGATTTGATTGATTTTATATATTTAACATCTAAATTAAATCAGACCTTTTCTTGCCCATCTGCAGGTGGTGTGGCGAGTGGTGCTGCCTCTGTGCTCATACACTTTGCAACAGCAGGCACCTGGCCACAAACTGGGTATCTGAAAAATAAAGCGCACCAATTAAACTTCAATGTTTGATGCCGACATTCTGAAACAGGATGACAACCCATTTTAACTGTAGGTGGTGTGGGAACACATCAGGGCATTAACATTCAACATAGGCTAAATGTCCAATGACAGGTTGTGTCAAAATGCTGGACATCACATGCTATTAGCAGTGCATCAGTAATTTAGTGTGGCGGAAGCATCTACAATACCAATAGCATGAAGTCCTGTATTTTCACATGACCAGCAATTGGACCTTACCCTGAGCTGGATCCACTATTGTTGACATGCAAATTGCCACTCACATTAGCTTGAGATAAACAAAAAAGTTAGACCTCAACAAGACTAAGAGAAAGCAGAACCAATTGAACTAAAAAATTGAATGGTTTGGTTTGTGAACCAAGCACTGTATCCTCTTGGGACCAAGGTGCTAATTGGAACTCTCACCCTGTCCCGAGGGGTATGGGGAGTCGGGCAGACTTTTTCAGAGGCCCGCTGAGGGATTGAACCCCGGTCCCCGGCACAGAAGGCCGGGGCTCCCCTAAAAAATTGAATGAATGAATGAATGAAGTAGAATAACATATTTTACCTTGCCCTGTGAATTCTGCAGAATGATCTCTGGAGCGACACAAGTCTCAGAACACTCCTCATTTTCGCAAGTGAGTTTATATGAAACTTTAAACTGTGATAATTACAAAAAGGAGAAAATGTTTCTCTTCGTATAAACTTTAAAAGCTTTCACTGCCAATTTCACGTTAACTTTCCACCGGTCGTCAACGCGTTTTGCTACACAACCACGCTCCGCGCCGCCACATTCGTGCGCGAACTTCTAAAATGTCTGTGCTGCGCCATTTCTGCAATTTGGAAAATGATACCATATAGAGGATTCTTTTTGTGTGGCATAATAACTCCATCTTCAGCATATTTGTTGTATCAGACATATCATTGTACAGACAGAGCTGGGATGGGAGTCTGGGACAGACTAACAACGAGACGACGTTTACACAGACTGACCCTCTATCACAACTTGAACGACCCAGGATAACGTTGCCCAAACTACATCACAGCAACAATGACAAACACTCGAACTCAAGACAGTGGCGGATCTAGGTTTCGATTTTTTTTTGTTTGGGGGGTATACAATTTCGCTCCGTTTCGTCAGCGAAAAGTGGTTGACCGGGAGGCGGGGGGGGGGGGGGGGCGTCGGGTCGTCAGCACGGAAGTTTGGTTGAGCGGGGAAGGGGGGTAAATCTCGCCTTCCCGGAACAAAAATCACAACCTCCCGGAACGGTTGGGGATATGCATTTGCCTACCGATTTGTCGTTGGAGGGGGGGGGGGGGGGGGCAATTGGGGCATTCCAGAACAGATTGACCAAAACAATCTCTAAATAACATACTACATCTCATATTTCGATAAAACTACGTGTCTGGGGTTTTCTGGGCTGTTGATTTACGCTGTGAACTTGTCAGCCTCGTCCGTCAAATGGTTTTCGAGTTACAGCCTCGGGCAACTTTGTAATGTCAAACAAAACTCAAATTTTCAGCGGACAATATCTCCCATCTAAACCAGTAAAACGCCTTAATCGGCGGTAACCGAGCGGTATCTGTTGCTTCCCTGGGACAAACTACATACAAAATAAGTTTTATTACATTTGTCATGATCTCCTTTCTCGAATCCGCCAAAAGGGAGTACGTCCTGAGCGCTGCATGCTTCATCGTATGAATTAATGCTTAGATAAATCAAGCCATTTCTGATCAAAAATTATTTTTGTTCATTTCGACATTTGCATGTACCAGTTGCCACGCGCTGTGGTACCACCCATATCAGAACGCAACATATACAAATCAACATTGATTTGCTGGTCCTATCCAATGGTGAAAACCCAATCTCAATCGGAGCAGTGGCTGCAAAGTTATTAGCTTCCGAAAAGCGTATGTACGGCCGGTTCGGGCCGGGTCAAATGTAAATTTGTCTAATAAGTTTTTTCTCGGGTTTTTCCCACTTAAGGGCTAGTTTATTTTCACAGAATTCAGGTCAAACAACAAGCACCAGCATACAAACATAAGCATCAAATGAAATAGCAGTTCGCCTGGCCTCACTCACACTCAACGTTAGTGTATATGTGTGTATGTATGTATGTATGTATGTATGTATGTATGTACCCCCCCCCCCCCCCCTGCACAGTCACGTAAGTATCGGACCCTGCACTGGCGACGGTTAATGTATGTGTGTCAGCGAAAAGTTTGCTTTAGTAGTCAACAGTCATGGACTCACTATACCGACATATTTGCACTGGTCACCTACTGGCGGCAGCAAATACGAAGATGGTAGCGGTATTTCGACTACCATCTTCGTATTTGCTGCCGCCAGTAGGTGGCCAGTGCAAATATGTCTGTATAGTGAGTCAATGACTATTAACTACTAAAGCAAACTTTTCGCTGACACACATACATTAACCCTCGCCAGTGCAGGGTGTTCTATCGTACAGTGTGTTCTATCGTGCAGGGTGTTCTATAGTACAGGGTGTTCTATCGTGCAGGGTGTTCTATCGTACAGGGTGTTCTATCGTGCAGGGTGTTCTATAGTACAGGGTGTTCTATCGTGCAGGGTGTTCTATCGTACAGGGTGTTCTATCGTGCAGGGTGTTCTATCGTGCAGGGTGTTCTATAGTACAGGGTGTTCTATCGTGCAGGGTGTTCTATAGTACAGGGTGTTCTATCGTGCAGGGTGTTCTATCGTACAGTGTGTTCTATCGTGCAGGGTGTTCTATCGTACAGTGTGTTCTATCGTGCAGGGTGTTCTATCGTGCAGGGTGTTCTATAGTACAGGGTGTTCTATCGTGCAGGGTGTTCTATAGTACAGGGTGTTCTATCGTGCAGGGTGTTCTATAGTACAGGGTGTTCTATCGTGCAGGGTGTTCTATCGTACAGGGTGTTCTATCGTGCAGGGTGTTCTATCGTACAGGGTGTTCTATCGTACAGGGTGTTCTATCGTACAGGGTGTTCTATCGTGCAGGGTGTTCTATCGTGCAGGGTGTTCTATCGTACAGGGTGTTCTATCGTACAGGATGTTCTATCGTACAGTGTGTTCTATCGTGCAGGGTGTTCTATCGTACAGTGTGTTCTATCGTGCAGGGTGTTCTATCGTGCAGGGTGTTCTATCGTACAGGGTGTTCTATCGTACAGTGTGTTCTATCGTGCAGGGTGTTCTATCGTACAGTGTGTTCTATCGTGCAGGGTGTTCTATCGTGCAGGGTGTTCTATCTGGGTGTTCAAAATAACGTGGTAGCGGGCCTAAAGAGGCGGCTTCTTTAGCTAATTGAATCGCGAGCAGATTAATTAGGAAATTATGAGGCATAATTGCAGCTCACTACAAACTAATCCATCATATCTTCAATTATTATGAGTGTAGAGCAAACACATGCAGCGACGGTACACTTAAAGGTCCCGACGTCGCTTTGACAACAAGAGGTACACAATTGCAGACTAGCGAAGGAACCACCGCGCAATTTCCATCAATATGTCACCTCCACATTGATCCATATAAAGTCAGTACTTTGACCGTATCATCGAAGTCAATAGTCGGTAGTATCATGGAAGTCAATGGTCGGCAGTATCATCGAAGTCAATGGTCGGTAGTATCATCGAAGTCAATGGTCGGTAGTATCATCGAAGTCAATGGTCGGTAGTATCATCGAAGTCAATGGTCGGTAGTATCATCGAAGTCAATGGTCGGTAGTATCATCGAAGTCAATGGTCGGTAGTGTCATCGAAGTCAATGGTCGGTAGTATCTTCGAAGTCAATGGTCGGTAGTATCATCGAAGTCAATGGTCGGTAGTATCATCGAAGTCAATGGTCGGTAGTATCATCGAAGTCAATGGTCGGTAGTATCATCGAAGTCAATGGTCGGTAGTATCATCGAAGTCAATGGTCGGTAGTATCGTCGAAGTCAATGGTCGGTAGTATCATCGAAGTCAATGGTCGGTAGTATCATCCAAGTCAATAGTCGGTAGTATCATCCAAGTCAATAGCCGACGACCCCCGAGCGTCGTGTGTATTGATGTATAGGTGTACCGTAGATAGCACCACCTAACGCCATATAACCGCGCTGTCGTGTGTATTGATGTATAGGTATATCGTAGATAGCACCACATAACGCCATATAACCGCGCTGCAGTTGCGGCGTCCCGAACGAATATCACGCACACAGGTAACACAGAAAGGTAACACAGAAAGGTAACACAGAAAGGTAACACAGAAAGGTAACACAGAAAGGTAACACAGAAAGGTAACACAGAAAGGTAACACAGAAAGGTAACACAGAAAGGTAACACAGAAAGGTAACACAGAAAGGTAACAGAAAGGTAACAGAAAGGTAACACAGAAAGGTAACACAGAAAGGTAACACAGAGGTACATTCCGAAACATCACGCTGATATACCAGCTGGGTATCGTATCCGCATGTCGCATCCGCATATCGCATCCGCACATCTCATCCGCATATCGCATCCGCACATCTCATCCGCATATCGCATCCGCATATCGCATCCGGATATCGTATCCGGATATCGCATCCGCATATCGCATCTGCATATCGCATCCGCATATCGCATCCGCATATCGCATCTGCATATCGCATCCGCATATCGCATCCGCATATCGCATCCGCTGGAGGATGGGGGTATAAGGGTGATTTTTTTTTTCTCGAAGTTTGGCATTTGTATTGGGACGCCCCGCAAAATGCGATGTTACTAACAAAAACATCACCTGTAAAATTATTTTGAAAAATATTGATATTTAGAGGTAGCGCAATGGCCTCCGAGATTACACGGTCTCTCTATTATAGGCGTATGGCCTATTGCTCATTGTTTTACGAAGTCGGGTACAAGGAACTTCCAAACGGAGGTGTGATGAATTAATATCGTGCTTTATTGTTGCAGCAAGTGATGTATGAAGTTAAACAGCACAGTAACAATAAGTATGACGGTAACAGTGACAGCCATGGGCGTCGCCACCGGGGGGAAGGGAGGGGAGGGGGGGCTGGTGCCGGCGCCCCAAGGATCGCTCCGGCACCTCAGATTATCAGGATTTTAAGTCACAATTATTGATAACCTCTGCATTAGAGGTGAATAAAATACGAGCACCTGGCGATAGGAATACATATTGTATTCTCTTATTGACTCTCCAGCGTGCTTCATGAGGCGCAACTTATATTTTGCTCGCGTTTTAACAGCCATGTCACGACGAACAAAGCACCTGCACTATCAATTGTGACTTAAAATCCTGATAATCTGAGGTGCCGCGGAGCGATCCTTGGGGCGCCGGCACCAGCCCCCCCCCCCCCCCGTGGCGACGCCCATGGCTGTCACTGTTACCGTTATGATTATTGTTACTGTACTGTTTAACTTCATACACCACTTGCTGCAACAATAAAGCACGATATTAATTCATCACACCTCCGTTTGGAAGTTCCTTGTACCCGACTTCGTAAAACAATGGACAATAGGACATACGCCTATAATAGAGGGACCGTGTAATCTTGGAGGCCATTGCGCTACCTCTAAATATTAATATTTTTCCAAATAATTCTACAGGTAATGTTTGTGTTAGTAGCATCACATTTTGCGGGGCGTCCCAATACAAAATGCCAAACTTCGAGACAACAATTGTCGCCCTAATGGGTATATCGCATAATACATCAGCTCATAGACATACAGATGTCGCAACACATTGATTTGTACCACACCAACATATCGGCTTATAGAGGTAGGGATAGCACACCAACATTTTAGCTTATAGACGTAAATATATCCCACTAGCATACATATATTAGCCCATAAGAGATAGAGGTGTCACCCCAAAATATCGGCTTGTGACCATACAGATATTGCACCAGGATATCATTATCTTATAGCGATATATGCCACACCAAAATATCGGCTTACAAACTAAGATCTATTGCACCGAAGCATCACCTGCAGGGGCTGGGCGGGATGTTTCACTCCGTCTCCTAGGACATCACTATCTTCCGCTGAAGGTCCTATGCCATCATCAGTCAAGACCACGCATAGGGACTGACATGGGCTCCACCTGGGCCACACCGCTCGCCCTCTTCCTCTTCATCTCCCACTTCATCTGCCCTTCCCCGCTGCCCTCCCCTTCGCTCTCCTCGCGCGGCTCGCGGCGTGACAGAGCGTCGAGCACCTTCCCTGCGATCAGCAGCACGACGCGCACCGAGAGCGTCGCCATCTCCAACATCGTGATCACGCTGGCCCCGAGGAAGAGGCTCAGCTGACCTCCGAATGCGCTCAACCATTCCATGAAGGTCGCCTGGGACAGCAGGATGTGACGCGACATCAGGTTGGGGTAAAACACCATGACCACCGAGAAGGTCAGGTTGCGGCCGGGCGATGCGACAGCGGCAGCGCCGAAGACGAGGGAATGCTCCAGAACCTGCTGCTTGAAGGGCGTGCTGTCGATGGTGGCGTCGAATGAGACCTCCTGGCATTTGACAGGACAGCCGTACCCGGCGGCCAGAGCGGCTGTCCAGTTCAGGGTTGCCTGCGGGAAAGGGGGGGGGGGGGGTGCAACTCACCGGCAAAGTTAAACCTCAGATATACTCTGATAATGCAATCCGCCTATGTATCACGTTATCCTGAAGAGTGGTAACTTGCTTAGTCAATGCCATTGGCGTTCTACGTCGAAGGGATTGTTGAGTTATGCAGATCTCCAGGTCTCCAAGTTGACTCAAGCACGGAGACCGGACGACTTCGAAAGATAGCCAGATTCGAACCCGGTAACCCATTGAGTCTCAGTTCAACTATCTACCAACTGAGTTTTGAGCCGTCAGCCTCCGTCCCAGTGTGGTGTTGTTTGACATTATCTCCGTCGAGATTGTGACTTACAGCATCATTGGAATGGTTCCACAGGTTCCTTACTAACGGTAACGGTGGCTAAACATCGGAGGCAGACATTAATGCCAATTGAGCACAATAAGTTTTCCGACACATGAAGCGATTTTCCCCGGCAAAGCTCTCACTGGCAGATCAAGAACGTTAGACAAATCGGTTTGGGCTAAACCCGAGGAACATTACATATTTTCTGAACCTCACCAGATTTCGCTTCATTGAGTCTAAGGATTGACAACACATTTTCCTCGGCAAATGTTGTTTTAATCTTCTTTTAAATCGGGGCATGTGTTAATTTCCAGCCGTTTAAAAGGCAATGTTTCACCTTTGTATTGGTTTTGAACTGAGATAGCCAAAATCTGTTGTCGTTATTGAAAAGACTAAATTACTAAAACCATTTTCCCAAAAATGTATTAGATTGTAAAAGGATATTGCCACCTCCGGAGGATTTCTAAAAAGCAACTTACATAAATGGTGGGGATCAACAATCGTGTATGCTCAAGCTCAAACTTGCTCCTGCAGCACCTAAAGCATGGATCCGGGATTTTGTTTTACTCCAAAACGTTGGTCCCAGCTGTGCTCAGTACTAGATTCACGATGACCGCTCTCATTCATCCAGTTTGGCTGTGAAATTGGCGCCCGCCCAAAGCCGAAGCGTCCGAATTCGCCGAGACTTGACCTTGACAAGTCTATCTGTGTTATAAGGTATTGGTCACATATCTCCTACGGCCCCAAAGTCGAGCCATAGCCATTCTTGTTGTTTTGTTCATGTTTTATTATGAAAGAGGCTATGGTTGTTGAAAATATAATTAACTGTATACGCATTTTAATTTTAAAGTGCACTGGCGGAATGGTGATGTTGAGTTTGCAATATTCAAAAGCAAATCATAGTCCGCAAAGAAGTGATTCAAAATAGTGATGAGGCGACTCCAATTTTACGAATGTGTGCCCATCACGAGTGGTGCAAATGCATTTTTTTATCTAAAGGGGGAGTTTCGGGATCCAAAATTTGCAGGTGAAATCGGACATGCTTAATCTACCGATACACACCAAAAACTCCATGTTGACCTACGAGGTGGCAATATCCATTTAACCTTATTTGCAACAGGCTCCTGGCTACCCCTATTTGTAACAGGGGGAGGGGGGCGGATTCCGCCCCCCCCCCCCCGGAGATCTCGAGATCTACCCGTCCGATTTTCAAAAATCAAACGGTGTTTGGTTCCCCTCAACACGATCTACATTTATGAATAACAAAAAAATATAAATTTGGGATAGGGGGGCAACAGGGGGGGGGGGCAAAAACTACAAGTTTTAGTGGTATTTTTGATCCAACATAGCTTTCATGTTTATCGACCGATTTTAACACAACTAATAGGAATCGATAGAGATTGAATTGGAAATTGATATATTACGGTGACGTTTGAAAATTCAAAAATCATAGGCGTGCGCAGGTCACTCAATATGGGGGTGAAGTAAATGCGTTATAAAACCATTTTTTGATGTTGTTTTTTGATAAATGAAATGGTATGTGATTGTGACATGAGACAAAACAGTTATACATCATATTTTTTGCCATAGGCGGTACCAGGTTAGTGAAAAAGGGAGGTAAATTGGGAAAAAATATTAACCGCAGACAAGTTGCTACCCAGCACTATAAATATGTTACTGATCGTAGATAGTTCCTTTTTGCATGTTGTACTTCATCATAGGCGTATCCAGGATCCAAACTGTGGCGGCGCAAGACCTTTTGATAAGTATATTATCCGCTATTATGATACTAACTAGTCAACAGTGACTATTTCACTTACAACTTCAATTAACATTGCTTACCCCCCTTTTTACCCTACCTGGACTCGCCTATTATCTTATAATCGTTCGTAGAGTAGCCTGTGGTGCGTGTTTCATCCGAAAACTGCAGTATGTTATGTCATTGTACGCCCATGCCTCTTAGTTTCCTTGCAATAATATGACCCCCTTTCTTCCATTCCTGAGCGCGCCTCTGCAAAAAATAACTTGATTCCCTTTTCTGGTTTCATATGTGCATATATTATTATAAGCTAAACGTATATTGCGCCGTTATCGCTGGCATATCGTCATCACCATGCCAGTCGCCCCCCTTTTCATGTTCCTGAACACGCCCCTGAAACTCTATATGCAATAAATTATGCAAATAATGGAAGCAGAAGCTATCTTTTACATCTTGATAGCTATAAATGCCCCTTACATTGCTCTATTGGCTTCCCGCCAAGCATTGAATACTTCCAGGAACCCCCCCCCCCCCCCTTCAAGCCCCTAAAACCGCCTCCGCCAAGCAATTTTTATGATATTTCATGAACATCAACTAATTTGCACTTGTTGCAATCACCGTAAGCCGATTTAACTCCTTCATACTTGATGCAGTTGGGAAGAAACCGTGAAGATCGCATTTTCGTATTATCGCCAAATGTCGCCTCCGAACCCACCCAAAACTGTGCCCTGGAACCGCCTCTGTTCAGGTTAAGAACTCAAAATTTTGACTCCAAATGCGGAGTTCAATTATATGAAAAGTCCCAAAATTTCATAGGCCTGCTCCCAGCCGTTCTGGAGATATCTGCGAAAACATGAGGGGGGCGGAATCCGCCCCCCCCCCCCCTGTTACAAATAGGTTTAAGCAATTTAATTTCGAATTTGCAAAAGGGGGTCTATGCAAGTGCCACTGCTGATTGGCTGACAGCCACTTCAAGATTGTTGGTCCTGTGAGAAAAACGGTTTGTACTTCTCGAACCTTGGCTGGATTACCCGCTGCGAGACGATGTAAACAACGCGTTGTCATAGGTTGCGCAGTGCAAGTTGAAGCTTTTCGCGTTGTTTAATGCCTCATTTATGGATTGATTGTTTTTTTCTCTATAAAATAAATATTGAGCTATCGCAATGCCTCGCACTCGTCATTGTGTTTTCGAAACCCGTGATAACTAAAGACTTATTTGTATTCAAGTCGCCAGAATTGTCTGAAAGGATTGTGCCTTATCTTTTCACAGCGTAAAGGTTTTCTTTATAGCTCTCTAAGCTTAATAATGACGTCATAATCCCCAAAAACAAACTATTAAGTTAAGCAAGCTTTCGAGAAACAAATATCACCATCGTTTTCAGCAGCATTTACTTCATATTTTAGACTACAACCAGCGTATACTTGACAACTTTCAGAAAAAGTGAAGCATTGCCTTTAAAGGGACACTCCCACCTTCCCCAAAAAATGTCAAATGTATGCCGCTTGTGGTGCAAAATATAAAGTAATTGCTGCCGAACATGATTATGACATTTGTTTCTCGCAAACAGTGCTCAATTTCATAAAAAGTTAAGTTTTAATATTTGGGTTGATGACGTCATATTGAGCTCTAGAGCTGTACAGAAATCCTTTACGCTGCCAAAGTATGGTACAATTATTTCGAGACAATTCTGGCGTTTGAATACAAAACAAGCCAATTACCAAACCATTTAAAACACACAAATATATCCAAGTCTAACCTTAAAACAAGTCGACTATCACCACCATTTGGTAAAGAGTGGTGACGTCATCGGCTTTATACCCCTATTCAAATACACGTGGGGTTTATTCGTTACAATTGTCAAGACCAAGCTCGAATTTATTTTGATTAGACCTATGTGGTTGTTTTAACTGCTACCCTGCTTAATTTCAATGCAAATCCAACAACATGGCTATCTCAACTCAAAACGAATGTTAAGGTGGGAGTGTCCCTTTAACCCTATTTGTAACAGGGGGGGGGGGGGCGGATTCCGCCCCCCCCTCATGTTTTTCGCAGATATCTCCAAAACGGATGGGAGCAGGCCCATGAAATTTGGGGACTTTTCATAGAATTAAATACCGCATTTGGAATCAAAGTTTTGAGTTCTTAACCTGAACAGAGGCGGTTCCAGGGCACAGTTTTGGGTGGGTTCGGAGGCAACATTTGGCGATAATACGGAAATGCGACCTTCACGGGTTTCTTCCTAACTGCCTCAAGTATGAAAGCGTTACATCGGTTTACGGTGATTGCAACAAGTGCAAATTAGTTGATGTTAATGAAATATCATAAAAATTGCATGGCAGAGGCGGTTTCAGGGGCTTGAAAAGGGGGGGGGGGGTTCCAGGAAGTATTCAATGTTTGGCGGGACGCCAATAGAGCGATGTAAGGGACATTTATAGCTATCAAGATGTAAAAGATAGCTTCTGCTTCAATTATTTGCATAATTTATTACATATAGAGTTTCAGGGGCGTGTTCAGGCACATGAAAAGGGAGGTGACTGGCATGGTGATGACGATATGCCAGCGATAACGGCGCAATACACGTTTAGCTTATAATGATGTATGCACATATGAGGTCAGCAACGGGAATAAAGTCATATTTGGCAGAGACGCGCTCAGGAATGGAAGAAAGGGGGTCATATTATTGCAAGGAAACTAAGAGGCATGGGCATACAATGACATAACATACTGCAGTTTTCGAATGAAACACGCACCACAGGCTACTCTACGAACGATTATAAGATAATAGGCGAGTCCAGGTAGGTTAAAAAGGGGGGTAAGCAATATTAATTGAAGTTGTAGTGAAATAGTCACTGTTGACTAGTTAGTATCATAATAGCGGATAATACACTTATCAAAAGGTCTTGTGCCGCCCCAGTGTGGATCCTGGATACGCCTATGATGAAGTACAACATACAAAAAGGAACTATCTACGATCAGTAACATATTTATAGTGCTGGGTAGCAACTTGTCTGCTGTTAATATTTCTTTCCAATTTGACCTCCCTTTTTCCCTAACCTGGTACCGCCTATGGCAAAAAAAGAGATTTATAACAGTTTTTATAATGTCACAATCACATACCATTTCATTTATCATAAAAACAACATCAAAAAATGGTTTTATTACGCATTTACTTCACCCCATATTGAGTGACCTGCACACGCCTATGATTTTTGAATTTTCAAACGTCACCATCATATATAAATTTCCAATTTAATCTCTATCGATTCCTATTAGTTGTGTTAAAATCGGTCGATAAACATCAAAGCTATGTTGGATCAAAAATACTACTAAAATTTGTAGTTTTTCCCCCCTGTTGCCCCCCTATCCAAAATTTAGATTTGTTTATGATTTAGAAATGTAGAGCGTGTTGAGGGGAAGCAAACACCGTTTCATTTTTGAAAATCGAACGGGTAGATCTCGAGATCTCCGGGGGCGGAATCCGCCCCCCCCCCCCCTGTTACAAATAGGGGTAGCCAGGAGCCTGTTGCAAATAGGGTTAAGACGTTTTTTTTGGGGGGGGGATGACCCAGATGTCCACTGAAAGTCGCAGCTTCACAATCTCGCCAATCGCAGTCACCATCTCACCCGTAGCAGATCCTGGGGCTGACAGATGGTCGTATTTTTGACCTCCTCCGCAGTAATGGAGTCCATCATCACCAGAGGTGTGCAGTTAAACTTGGCGCGAAACGTCGTGCGCAGTTGACTCATTTCGCACGCGGTACTGGTCGCCTGACCCGCCACCCACGGCCGGGGAAGGTCGGCGCACTGCTGCTGCGACCACGGCCATTGGCCCTTGTAGAGGCCACTACTGTCAATCTGAAATACAGTGTATAATATAGGTATATATAGGAATAGGAATATAATTAATAATAGGAATAGGAAATATAGGTATAGACCGGTACGGTCAATCTGAGATACGGCAATTTCAACAAGTTGTCACAGTGCACCCACGGTGGATTGCACCCCAGCTGTTCTTACCTATTTTTGATATATTCTATCTTATTTATTTATTTGTTTTATTGTATTTTATATTATTTTATTTTATTTTAATTTATTTAATTGTATTGCACTGAATCACCAACGGGATCAACCCAATGACAAGCGAAGTCAAATAGTCAGAAACATTGCAATGTTTCGTCAAAAACGTTAAAAATGTTAAAACGTTCAAAAGCTTTTATCATTTTATGTCAAACTTTTTTCTCTCTCGGAAATATCCTCGTCGTAAGGCCTGAAGTTGCACACGTTCACATCGTTAACTGATACAATCCAGAGTTTTCATGAAGATGTACCTACATAACGTTCGCGCAAAGGACTAGGTAGGTCCTGACCTAACTTGTATAGGTATGCACCTACCTGCCTACTAACAAAAATAGATTACAGAAGTTCGGTTCTTGTAGTCTAGTATCCATTCAAGGGGTACCCCAATTGAATTGGTTCCCACCGGTGGACTGCAGTGCTATGCCATAAAACCAACACCATCAACACCAACACCATCAACACCAACACCATCAACACCAACACCATCAACACCAACACCATCAACACCAACACCATCAACACCAACACCATCAACACCAACACCATCAACACCAACACTATCAACACCAACACCATCAACACCAACACCATCAACACCAACACCATCAACACCAACACCATCAACACCAACACCATCAACACCAACACCATCAACACCAACACCATCAACACCAACACCATCAACACCAACACCATCAACACCAACACCATCAACACCAACACCATCAACACCAACACCATCAACACCAACACCAACACCATCAACACCAACACCATCAACACCAACACCATCAACACCAACACCATCAACACCAACACCATCAACACCAACCCCATCAACACCAACACCATCAACACCAACACCATCAACACCAACACCATCAACACCAACACCATCAACACCAACACCATCAACACCAACACCATCAACACCAACACCATCAACACCATCAACACCAACACCATCAACACCAACACCATCAACACCAACACCATCAACACCAACACCATCAACACCAACACCATCAACACCAACACCATCAACACCAACACCATCAACACCAACACCATCAACACCAACACCATCAACACCAACACCATCAACACCAACACCATCAACACCAACACCATCAACACCAACACCATCAACACCAACACCATCAACACCAACACCATCAACACCAACACCATCAACACCAACACCATCAACACCAACACCATCAACACCAACACCATCAACACCAACACCATCAACACCAACACCATCAACACCAACACCATCAACACCAACACTATCAAGTTTTCGTCGACCAAACGCACTCCAGAAAATGGAATGACGTCACACACCGTGCATCGAATCGCTGGTGACATCGCAAACAGTCGTCAATTTATGAGCTCCAGACTCCAGACTCGCGCCAAGTATTTGCAGCCAGTCAACAAAAACCACTCCAGTAGAGTAGCGCGCCAAGTGCTAACCATCAACTGTGACGAATCAGTAAACATCACTTCAATACAACAGCGAGTCGTGTGACATCACCACAGTGACGTCACATAGCGATGATATCATCGCGATGTCACTCGTACCGTCGCCATGGAGATGGCCAGGCGGTTGACGGCGCCCACGTCGCCGATGTAGGATTTGTCAGCAAGGGCGTCGTGCGGCAGCTCGTACCACGGGTTCAGGATGACCCTGTTGCCCTCCTGGATGGGGACCATCGACAGCCGCAAGTCCAGCTCAGCGTCTGGCGAATGATGGTAGGAAGATGAAGAAAGATAGTTTGTGGTGATGTGCTGTTGCGGAAGCGACCTTACTTGTCGGTGCATTTTATAGCAACTCTCACACGGTTAAAAGTGTGTTAAATTAATTAAATTTAATCAAAAGTTTTCAGATTAAAAGATTACAAGTTTGTCAGCATAGATATGAAATGAATACCTAAATGAAACTTCATTTGTAACGGAAACAGTTGATCGCCTTTTATCGACAATCAACATGCCAGGCCTATCCACCCGAAAGTAGGCACCAGAGCACACACGGTTCACTATTAAATACACACGACAAATCGCCAGAAGATACAGGCAAGGGTAGAAATGGCCTACAGATGGAATAAGACGGTACAAGGGCTAATAATTAAAGGGATTATACGTTTGTATTCACCCCAGAATAATTGAGTTACATAGTAAAACGTACTTATAAATGTGGTAGAAGTCCCACGGTAGCCACATTTTTCTGGAAATGACCTCTTCTGCACGTAAGGACATTTCATAGTGCATACCACCGCATACTTTCTGCAGGACCGGCTGAGGCAGAGCCAGCCATTTATTTTATGCTAGTAAAACACCTCACTTATGGCATATTTCCGGTAAAATAAGCAATATTTGGAAAAAAATATATTTGTTTTGTTCCAACGACAGCAGCAGTTACCTAGTTTTTCCCATAAAATTCGATATTTTCATGAATTTGCATGCCAAAATTCATACGCCACCACGATTCTAAGATAAAAAAAGGTGGACAGTAATGCTGATCAAGTACTCGTCTGATAAAAGTCTCGATAAACGCCAAAGCTTTAACGCTGATAATTGCCGAAATAATGGACTAAATGAGCATTGAGGTCCCTGTTTTATGACGTGTTTAAAGCTCATACAACTAGAGCCCTTCATGGGACACATCTTCAGCCCCCATCCCGTTCCAACCCATTCAGCCAGACCCAAACCCGTTCCAATCCAAATCCAAATCCGAATTGTAATTGATGGGGCTCCCATTCCCAACCGTTTCAACATATTTCACTTTTTGTGGTGCTTAAAAAATATATGGTTCTGTCCCAAACCCGTTTCCAACGCGTTACATTTCCAAAAATGGCCCCATTCCCACCCATTTCCATCCCGTTCCATGGGTTCCATGGGGATTCCCATTCCATGAAGGGCTCTACATACAACTGCAAAAGAGCGCATTTCCTTTCAGGACGGAAACCCGTACACTCCCTTTAACCTGATGCAACTTCAAAACTAGGAAACATGGACGTCATACCAGAACAGAACTGCCGACTACCGGTTATCCTGGTCTCATTCACAAATCAACCACGAGACATAGAGATGCTCGCGCTGCTACTCCTATTGAATAGGCTAAACAACATCGTTTTCGTTCACCTTTCGTCTCTGTGGCATATCACGCTCTTCCACAACCCTCTCTTACTGAACGTCTTCTCTGTCCTCCTGGAGGATGATCGAGATGCCGCTGTAGTCGCCTGGTCGGGTCTGGTTCTCGCGCAGGAACAGAGTCGAGAACCTGCATGGAAAGGGCAGCGGCCCTGGTGGTAGACGGCGTAGTTCTCGAGAAGACTTCTGAGCAGCAGGTGTTGGCGTTCATGTATTCACCGATACACGTAGCAGCTGGCAATCATCTCTTTCACAGCTGCCGCGGAAAGTGTGTGTGTCTGTGTGTAAAGACACGCGAAACGAGGACCGTGAGTAGAGTTTCCGCCTGATATACTGTATACTGTGGGGGTACCTATTATATACTGTATACTGATGTACTGTATACTGATGTACTGTATATGATGTACTGTATACTGATGTACTGTATACTTGATGTACTGTATATTGATGTACTGTATACTGATGTACTGTATACTGATGTACTGTATACTGGGTACTGATACTGACTGTCTGTATACTGATGTACTGTATACTGATGTACTGTATACTGATGTAATGTATACTGATGTACTGTATACTGATGTACTGTATACTGATGTACTGTATATTGATGTACGGTATACTGATGTACTGTATACTGATGTACTGTATAATGATGTACTGTATACTGATGCACTGTATACTGTTGTACTGTATACTGATACACTGTATACTGATGTACTGTATACTGATGTACTGTATACTGATGTACTGTATACTGATGTACTGTATACTGATGTACTATATACTAATGTACTGTATACTGTGATATACTGTATACTGTGATATACTGTATACTGTGATATACTGTATACTGTGATATACTGTATACTGTGATATACTGTATACTGTGATATACTGTATACTGTGATATACTGTATACTGTGATATACTGTATACTGTGATATACTGTATACTGTGATATACTGTATACTGTGATATACTGTATACTGTGATATACTGTATACTGTGATATACTGTATACTGTGATATACTGTATACTGTGATATACTGTATACTGTGATATACTGTATACAGTGATATACTGTATACTGTGATATACTGTATACTGTGATATACTGTATACTGCCAAATACTACATAAGTATTTGTGCAGGTCTAGGAACCAGTGATCACAATATGGTTAATTCAATATCTCATCAGAAATGAGGCCCAAAGATAACCTTATTATGGTTCCAAACTTCAGCCGGGTCGATTTTGATGTATTAGAAATGACCTCGCACAGATAAAATGGAACGTTGAGTTGGCAGGTTTAGATGCATGTGAGGCCTGGAATGTTTTCAAAGCTAGATTAAGCAAATTCAAAATCGGCATATACCCTCAGGCACAAACGTAACAGAACCAAGGCAATCAGTTTGGCTTACCCCAGAAGTAAGGAGTGCTATGCAAGCTAAAAGAAGTGCATTTGGCATTTTGAAGGGATCTTCACTAGATAGAAAATCAGAAGGCCCTACCAGAATGCAAGAAATCAAGTTAAGAAAAAGGTCAGAGCAGCTAAAAGGGCAAAGGAACTTGATTTAGCTAGACATTGTAATGCAGATAGTAAGAAGTTCTTCAAGTTTTTATAAGTTAAGTACAGTTTCAAAAATATAGGTCCATTTAAGGTAGATGATGTGTTAGTTAGCAAGGACAGTGAAATGGTTGAAAGTGCTTAATGATCAGTTTCAATCTGTCTTTACTATCGAGGACCAGAGTAGTATTGCAGCTACTTCAGCCTGAGCTAGAGACAGAGGAGACTATAGGAGAGCTAGGTGGCATAAAGTAGTGAACTTGTTCTAGAATATCTAAAGAAAGTAAGGCCTAACAAGGCAGAAGGACCTGATGAAATCCATGCTAGACTTTTAAGAGAATCTGAAAGGGAGTTGTCGGTTCATTAGCCATAATATTTTCTAAATCACTTGCAGATAGTAAAATTCCACTTGATTGAAAAGAGCAAATGTGTTCCTATTCATAAAAAGGGAGATAGAAGTAAAGAGGGAAACTATAGACCAGTTAGTCTGACCTCATTAGTCTGCAAGGTGCTTGAATCAATCATCAAAGATAAGATTGTTGAATTCTTGGAGCAAAATGAACTCATCAAAGATACACAGCATGGCTTTAGGAAGGGCCGTTCTTGTTTAACTAATCTTCTGGAGTTTTTGGATGTTGCAACAGATAGCGTTGATCAGGGTAAACAGCTAGATGTAGCTTTTCTTGATTTCAGTAAAGCATTTGACAAAGTCCCCCATACAAGACTGGGGTTGCAACTTAAAATTCATGGGATCAGGGGCAAGATTCTGGATTGGATAGAAACCGTGGCTTTCAGGACGCCAGCAAAGGGTTATATTGGAAAGGGTGCCAATCACAATGGAAGGAGTTCTCAGTGGGGTTCCACAGGGCTCAGTCCTGGGCCCATTGCTTTTTATAATATTTGTGAATGCAATGAGAAACAGTATAGACAGCAAAGTCTTCGAAATTTGCAGACGATCTAAAAGTTGTCAGGATTATTAGAGGAAAACATGATCAGGATGTTTTTCAATCAGATTCTGGACAAGCTAGTTGAGTGGTCTGAAGCATGGCAGATGAAATTCAATTTGAGTAAATGTAAGATTATGCACGCTGGACGGGTGTTAGCAGTAAACCATAGGTATGAAATGGTGGGCAGAAAATGGAGCAGATTGAAAAGGAAAAGAGATTTAGGTGTCGTGGTAAACAATAGACTATCAAGCGTCAGACCAGGTTGTAGAAGCTAGGAAAAAGGCACTTAGAATGCTAGGGGCCATTAACAGAAATGTTTCCTACAAGAGTGAAAAGGTAATAACAAAACTGTATTGTGCATACGTTAGACCACATTTGGAGTATTGTGTACAAGCCTGGTCTCCAACATATGAGAAAGATTGCTGGTTGTTAGAAAGAGTTCAAAAAAGGGCAACAAAAATGATTAATTGTCTTGGTAGTTTACCTTATGAAGATAGATTAAGGAAATGGGTATGTTTTCACTTAGATATAGAAGGCTAAGAGGAGATATAATTGAAGTCTTCAAATTTGTAAATAGTCAGCATTCTGGATATTTAAAGGGTATGTTTGAGTTCAATAGGGAAATCGAGGTAGAGGTCATCAGCATAAACTCATTATGAAACAAAGTAGGACTAGGCTACGACAGTCATTTTTCAGTAGAAGGGTTGTAGGACATTGGAATATGCTACCAGGGGATATCGCTGATGCAGTGACACTTGCTTCCTTCAAAATTAGATTAGATAAATACTTTACAGAGAAGGGATTAGTTCATAAATACTCGTGGATTAGCCTTCTTTTATGCAGGTAGAGTAAGGTGACTTTGAAGGGGCGAGACTGGTGGAGGCGGGGGGGGGGGGATGGGGGGGGGGGGGGGGGGTGCAACTCGGTTGGGCCCAAGAGGCTCTTTGTTGCACTTTTTCTTTTATGTCTTTATGTCTTACTGTGATAATAACTGTATACTGTGATTATACTGTATAACTGTTATATACTGTATAATGTGATATACTGTATACTGTGATATACTGCATACTGTGATATACTGTATACTTGATATACTGTATACTGTGATATACTGTATACTGTGATATACTGTATACTGTGAATACTGTATACTGTGACTATACTGTATACTGTGATATATTGTATACTGTGATATACTGTATACAATATACTGTGGGGGCACACTGCCGCAGTGTGTGTGTGTGTGTGTGTGTGTGTGTGTGTGTGTGTGTGTTGTGGTGTGTGTTGTGTGTGTGTGTGTGTGTGTGTGTGTGTGTGTGTGTGTGTGTGTGTGTGTGTGTGTGGGTGTGTGTGGTGTGTGTGTGTGTGTGTGTGTGTGTGTGTGTGTGTGTGTGTGTGTGTGTGTGTGTGTGTGTGTGTGTGTGTGTGTGTGTGTGTGTGTGTGTGTGTGTGTGTGTGTGTGTGTGTGGTGTGTGTTGTGTGTGTGTGTGTGTGTGTGTGTGTGTGTGTGTGTGTGTGTGTGTGTGGTGTGTGTGTGTGTGTGTGGTGTGTGTGTGTGTGTGTGTGTGTGTGTGTGTGTGTGTGTGTGTGGTGTGTGTGTGGATGTGTGTGTGTGTGTGTGTGTGTGTGTGTGTGTGTGTGTGTGTGTGTGTGGTGTGTGTGTGTGTGTGTTTGTGTGTGTGTGTGTGTGTGTTTGGTGTGTGTGTGTGTGTGTGTGTGTGTGTGTGTGTGTGATTGTGTGTGTGTGTGTGTGTGTGTGAGTGTGTGTGTGTGTGTGTGTGTGTGGTGTGTGTGTGTGTGTGTGTGTGTGTGTGGTCAATGTGTGTGTGTGTGTGTGTGTTGTGTGTGTGTGTGGTGTGTGTGTGTGTGTGTGTGTGTGTGTGTGTGTGTGTGCGTGGTGCGTGCGTGGGTGGTGTGTGTGGTGTGTGGGTGTGGGTGTGGTGTGGGTGTGGGCTGTGGCGTGTGGGAGTGGCGTGTGGGTGTCTGTGGGTGCCTGGGTGTGGTGAGTGTGGTGTGGGTGTGGTGTGGGTGTGGGTGTGGGTGTGGGTGTGGGTTTGTGGTGTGGGTGTGGGTGTGGGTGTGGGTGTGGGTGTGGTGGGTGTGGGTGTGGGTGTGGGTGTGGGTGTGGGTGTGGGTGTGGGTGGTGTGTGGTGTGGGTGTGGGTGTGGGTGTGGGTGTGGGTGTGGTGTGGGTGTGGGTGTGGGTGTGGGTGTGGGTGTGGGGTGTGGGTGTGGGTGTGGGTGTGTGTGTGTGTGGGTGTGGGTGTGGGTGTGGGTGTGGGTGTGGTGTGGGTGTGGGTTTGGGTGTGGTGGTGTGGGTGTGGGTGTGGGTGTGGTGTGGGTGTGGGTGTGGGTTGTGGGTGTGGGTGTGGGTGTGGTGGGTGTGGGTGTGGTGTGGGTGTGGGTTGTGGGTGTGGTGTGTAGTGGGTGTGGGTGTGGGTGTGGGTGTGGGTGTGGGTGTGGGGTGGTGTGGTGTGGGTGTGGGTTGTGGGTGTGGGTGTGGGTGTGGGTGGGTGTGGGTGTGGGTGTGGTGTGGGTGTGGGTGTGGGTGTGGGTGTGGGTGTGGGTGTGGTGTGGGTGTGGGTGTGGGTGTGGGTGTGTGGTGTGGGTGTGGGTGGGGTGTGGTGGGTGTGGGTGTGGGTGTGGGTGTGGGGTGGGTGTGGGAGTGTGGGTGTGGTGTGGTGTGGTGTGGGTGTGGGTGTGGGTGTGGGTGTGGGTGTGGGTGTGGGTGTGGGTGTGGGTGTGGGTGTGGGTGTGGTGTGGTGTGGGTGTGGGTGTGGGTGTGGGTGTGGGTGTGGGTGTGGGTGTGGGTGTGGTGTGGGTGTGGGTGTGGGTTTGTGGGTGTGGGTGTGGGTGTGGGGTGTGGGTCTGGGTGTGGGGTGGGTGTGGGTGTGGGTGTGGGTGTGGGTGTGGTGTGTGGGTGTGGGTGTGGGTGTGGGTGTGGGTGTGGGTGTGGTGTGTGGGTGTGGTGTGGGTGTGGGGTGTGGGTGTGGGTGTGGGTGTGGGTGTGGGTGTGGGTGTGGGTGTGGGTGTGGGTGTGGGTTGTGGGTGTGGGTGTGGGTGTGGTGTGGGTTATGTGGGTGTGGGTGTGGGTGTGGGGTGTGGGTGTGGGTGTGGGTGTGGGTGTGGGTGTGGGTGTGGGTGTGGGTGTGGGTATGTGGGTGTGGGTGTTGGTGTGGGTGTGGGTTGGGTGTGGGTGTGGGTGTGGGTGTGGGTGTGGTGTGGGTGTGGTTTGTGGGTGTGGGTGTGTGGGTGTGGGTGTGGGTGTTGGGTGTGGGTGTGGGTGTGGGTGTGGGTGTGGTGTGGGTGTGGGTGTGTGGGTGTGGGTGTTGGGTGTGGGTGTGGGTGTGGTGTGGGTGCTGGGTGTGGGGTGTGGGTGTGGGTGTGGGTGTGGGTGTGGGTGTGGGTGTGGGTGTGGGTGTGGGTTGTGGGTGTGAGGTGTGGGTGTGGGTGTGGTGTGGGTGTGGGTCGTGGGTGTGGGTGTGGGTTGGGTGTGGGTGTGGGTGTGGGTGTGGGTGTGGGTGGTTGTGGGTGTGGGTGTGGGTGTGGGTGTGGGTGTGGGTTGTGGGTGTGGGTGTGGGTGTGGGTGTGGGTGTGGGTGTGGGTGTGGGTGTGGGTGTGGGGTGTGGGTGTGGGTGTGTGTGGTGTGGGTGTGGGTGTGGGTGTGCGTGGTGTGGGTGTGGGTGTGGGTGTGGGTGTGGGTGTGGGGTGTGGGTGTGGGTGTGGGTGTGTGGGTGTGGGTGTGGGCTGTTGGGTGTGGGGTGTGGGTGTGGTGTGGGTGTGGTGTGTGGGTGTGGGGTGTGGGTGTGGGTGTGGTGTGGGTGTGGGTGTGGGTGTGGGTGTGGGTGTGGGTGTGGGTTGTGGGTTGTGGGTGTGGGTGTGGGTGTGGGTGTGGGTGGTGGGTGTGGGTGTGGGTGTGGGTGCGGTGTGGGGTGTGGGTGTGGGTTGTGGGTGTGGTGTGGGTGTGGGTGTGGGTGTGGGTGTGGGCTGTGGGTGTGGGTGTGGGTGTGGTGTGGCGTGTTGGGTGTGGGTGTGGTGTGGGTGTGTGGGTGTTGGGTGTGGGAGGGTGTGGGTTGGTGGGTGTGGGTGTGGGTGTGGGTGTGGTGTGGTGGGTGTGGTGTGGTGGGTGTGTGGGTGTGGGTGTGGGTGTGTGGGTTGTGTGGGTGTGGGTGTGGGAGTGTGGGGTGTGGGTGTGGGTGTGGGGTGTGGTGTGGGTGTGGGTGTGGATGTGGGTGTGGGGTGTGGGTGTGGGTGTGGGTGTGTGGGTTGTGGGTGGTGTGGGTGTGGTGTGGGGTGTGGGTGTGGGTGTGGGTGTGGGGTGGTGGGTGTGGGTGTGGGTGTGGGTGTGGGTGTGGTGGGGTGTGGGTGTGGGGTGTGGGTGTGGGTGGGGTGTGGGTGTGGTGTGGGTGGGAGGTGTGGGTGTGGGTGGTGTGGGTGTGGGTGTGGGTGTGGGTGTGGGTGTGGTGTGGGTGGGGTGTGGGTGTGGTGTGGGTGTGGGTGTGGGTTGTGGGTGGGGTGGGTGTGGGTGTGGGTGTGGTGTGACGGTGTGGGTGTGGGTGTGGGTGTGGGTGTGGGTGTGGGTGTGGGTGGGTGTGGGTGTGGGTGTGGGTGTGGGTGTGGGTGTGGGTGTGTGGGTGTGGGTGTGGGTGTGGGTGTGGGTGTGGGGGTGGGTGTGGGTGTGGGTGTGGGTGGTGTGGGTGTGGGTGTGGGTGGGTGTGGGGTGGTGTGGGTGTGGGTGTGGGTGTGGGTGTGGGTGGGGTGTGTGTGGTGGGTGTGGGTGTGGTGGGTGTGGGTGTGGGTGTGGGTGTGTGGGTGTGGGTGTGGGTGTGGGTGTGGTGTGGGTGTGGGTGTGGGTGGCTGTGGGTGTGGGTGTGGGTGTGGGTGTGGGTGTGGGTGTGGGTGTGGGTGTGGGTGTGGTAGTGGGTGTGGGTGTGGTGTGGGTGTGGGTGTGGGTGTGGGTGTGTGGGTGTGGGTGTGGGGTGTGGGTGTGGGTGTGTGGTGTGGTGTGTGGGTGTGGGTGTGGGTGTGGGTGTGGGTGTGGGTGTGGGTGTGGGTGTGGGTCGTGGGTGTGGTGTGGGTGTGGGTGTGGGTGTGGGTGTGGGTGTGGGTGTGGGTGTGGGTGTGGGTGATGTGTGGGGTGTGGTGTGGTGTGTGGGAGTGGGTGTGGGTGTGGGTTGGTGGGTGTGGGTGTGGGTGTGGGTGTGGGTGTGGGTGGGGTGTGGGTGTGGGTGTGGGTGTGGGTGTGGAGTGTGGGTGTGGTGTGGTGTGGTGTGGGTGTGGGTGTGGTGTGGGTGTGGGTGTGGGGTTGTGGGGTGTGGGTGTGGGTGTGGGTGTGGGTGTGGGTGTGGGTTGTGGGTGTGGGTGTGGGTGTGGGTGTGGGTGTGGGTGTGGTGTGGGTGTGGGTGTGGGTGTGGGTGTGGGTGTGGGTGTGGGTGGTGGGTGTGGGTGTGGGGTTGTGGGTGTGGGTGTGGGTGTGGGGGTGGGTGTGGGTGTGGGTGTGGGTGTGGGTGTGGGTGTGGTGTGGGGTGTGGGTGTGGGTGTGGGTGGGGTGTGGGTGTGGGTGTGGGTGTGGTGTGGGTGTGGGTGTGGGTGTGGGTGTGGGTGTGGGTGTGGGTGTGGGTGTGGTGTGTGGGTGTGGGTGTGGGTGTGTGGGTGTGGTGTGTGGGTGTGGGTGTGGGTGTGGGTGGGGTGTGGGTGTGGGTGTGGGTGGGGTGTGGGTGTGGGTGTGGTGTGTGGGTGTGGGTGTGGGTGTGGCGTGGGGGTGTGGGTGTGGTGTGGTGTGTGTGGGTGTGGGTGTGGGTGTGGGTGTGGGTGTGGGTGTGGGTGTGGGTGTGGGTGTGGGTGTGGGTGTGGGTGTGGTGGGTGTGGGTGTGGGTGTGGGTGTGGGTGTGGGTGTGGGTGTGGGTGTGGGTGTGGTGTGTGGTGTGGGTGTGGGTGTGGGTGTGGGTGTGGGTGGTGGGTGTGGGTGTGGGTGTGGGTTGTGGGTGTGGGTGTGGGTGTGGGTGTGGGTGGGTGGTGAGGGTGTGGGTGTGGGTGTGGGTGTTGGGTGTGGGTGTGGGTGTGGGTGTGGGTGTGGGTGTGGGTGTGGGGTGTGTGGTGTGGGGTGTGGTGTGTGTGTGTGTGTGTGTGTGTGTGTGTGTGTGTGTGTGTGTTGTGTGTGTGTGTGTGTGGTTGTGTGTGTGTGTGTGTGTGTGTGTGTGTGTGTGTGTGTGTGTGTGATACGTGCGTTAGAGTCTCCTACATGTTAAACTGTGCATCACAGCTGCGGGAGATAGCTGGGAAGTGTATGTGCAAAGACCAAAGACAAGCGAAACGAGGACAATGTGTAAAGTCTTCCACATGTTCTGTGCTAACATCTCAATAAAAGGGAAAGTTTCACCTTTCTGAAAGTTGTCAAATATACGCTTGTTGTAGTCGAAAAATATGAGTAAGTGCTGCTGAAAACGATGGTGATATCTTTTATCTCGAAAGGTTACTTAACTTTATACAAATTAAGTTTTAAATTTGTGTTTATGTCATTATTGAGCTATAGACCGCCGCTGATTGGCTGACAAAGTGGGATTGGCTGAAAAGTCGCTGTCAGCCAATCAGCGGCGGCACTAGCCTAGACCCTATTTTTCAAAACTATAAATTTAATTGCTTAAAACCGGCTAAGTTTTGGGGGAAAATTACTTTAGTATTTTCGACATTTCAATAACGGCCAAAGACAACGGCTATCTCAGTTCAAAACCAATACAAAGGTGAAACATTCCACTTTAAAGGGACTGTCCCACCTTCCCAAAGTTGTCAAATGTACGCGCTTGTGGTACAAAATATGAAGTAATTGCTGCCGAGCACGATTATGACATTTGTTTCTGGCAAACAGTGCTCAATTAAAAAAAAACGTATTTGGGTTGATGACGTCATATTGAGCTCTAGAGAGCTACACATAAATCCTTTACACTGCCAAACTATGGCACAATGATTTCGAGACCATTCTGGCGCTTTGAATACAAAAACAAACCAATTACCAACCCTTGAAACGTAGCAAATATCTCCAAGGCTCACCTTTAAACAAGTCGACTGCAATTACCATTTGGTAAAGAGAGACGTGACGTCATCGGCTTTAGACCCGTATTCAAATACACGTAGGGTTTATTCGTTACAATTTTCAAGATCAAGCTCGAATTTCTTTTCCGATTAGACCTATGCAGTTGTTTTAACTGCTACCCTACTATATTGCAATGCAAATCCAACAACATGGCTATCTCAACTAAAATATAATGTTAAGGTGGGACAGTCCCTTTAACCAACGTATCTTCAACAAGGGTTATGTCAGTGGTTTGAAAGGTTCGGCCTTAAGTGTGGCTTTCCTAGCAGCTGGAGTTTTGCTTATCGTTCAATTACACTGACTTATGACTTATCCCTTATAGGGATGCGATTCAATGTCCTGTTGTTCGGCGTTCCATGCCAATGGTTATGACAAGCAGTTCGTAGACGCTCTCACGGTACCCACCTGGGAGAGAGGTAGTTAAAGAGGTCGAAAAGAGTCTCGTTGTCTCTCAGACTGTGAAGCAACTCATTCGACAGATGTTCCTGCAGCTTCTGCCGATGTTCGAGCATTTCGCCCATGTTACCTGCTGTGTCACCATCAGAAGCAGGAAGGCAGCCGTCGTTGGAGCTCAGATTCCGCTCTAGAGGGGTGGGAGGTAGCGGGATATAGTAAAATGAAGGGGTAGGCGTCACTCAAGGCCTAGATACTGGCGTCACTAGGAAGTTGGGATTGGAGTGAGAGGACTGTTGGGTTATACATGTTAGTAGCAGCATGAATGCCTTAGCATGAGCTCGATGAATATTATGATAGCAGGGCTCATGGCGATAGTTGTGCCATAATTGAGCATTGGTCCCGTGACATAAGAGACTACTTCGAGTACATCAATATTATCAAAATTACATGGTCGCAGCAAATGCGTGCGTCGATATCTGGATAAGATATATTTCATCTATTTGTTCAAGTCTGTACCAATGTTGTAATTACCTCGGTAGTAACTTTCCGGAAGACAATGACAGTGCGACTAACAGAAGGTATAGCAGAACTGTGCCACTTTCGACCATCGCACCGTCGCACTTACTCCATCGCACTTACCTTCCAGTCTCGACGCAAGGAAAAACGGATTCCGGGTCGGACATATTGTGATC